>APFE031647254.1:18574-84096 GCA_000404065.3 Pinus taeda | reverse complement strand
ACTATTGGCCCTTTTGGCAATAGTCCATGGAGTGTAGACTGAGGTCTGACCTGAAGTAGTATGGGAGGGTGCTAGAACCAAGTTTCCGCACCCTGGAGATGTCTAATGAGTTCAAGTGGTTCGCGGTTAGACCTGCGTGTATGTTGCTATGCGCATTGTCCTATACCTCACAGCCAAAACTATTTCCTTCGCACAGCCCTACTCAGGGGCCAAGCACTATTGTTACCAAATACCTTACTAGTTTTCTACTGTTAGTTGATTAACTTAGCTTATTTGTATCTGTTAAGTTACATTTAGCAATATAAATCATTCATACATGTGCGCGCAGTAAACAAACAATATATTTGCAATTTACACCAACCATGAATAATTCAAGAACAGATACATGAATTAGTAACAAAACCTTTCTTTATTAATCCCTTCTGCCCTTATAGACTGGACTCTGCCCTATGCACTCAGCCACAGGGTCTGTGCACTCAGCTGCAGACTACTAGGCCTCTGTGCACTCAGCTGTAGAGCCTTTTCCTATCCTACGACCCAAGACACACTTAGTCACTTAGACTCTATCCTCACCTCTTCGCTGCTTATTGCTCTCTTTCACACTTAAAGCCCCGCTCTATTTATACAATCCCATGGTCGGTGGACCATGAGTAGGCCGACATTACATTTACAAGACTAGGGCGGACAACCCTGTGATTCTATCATACATTTCCCACTCCACACTCGCAATTTGTGGAGAGTTTACAACAATCTTGGGTCAAAACTTGGGCTTTGAGCCCCAAAACATGCCTTAGGGGGATTCCATGCCCAACACCATTTATGCTCACTTTGAAATAGATGTTAATTTGTTGGGGTAGTTGACCAAGTTGCAACCAATAGGTTCTATCACAAACTTTGAGTAATTGGCATTCCGCATAAAGGACAAGATGATCCAATTGGATATTGGTGGCCACCCACCTATTCCACATAGACCCCTGAGTCAGTTTCATCTGTTTCCTTGTTCATTTAAGCATTTACTAATTTTAGCAGTTTTTCAAGTCCTAAACTTCTAAAGCAATTTTGACCCCCTAAATGTCATTTTTTGGTGTTCGCAACAGGCTCATAGCCATAGGCAAGGGCATGCAACGAAACTTGTAGTACTCAGCGAAACCTTTCCAACAAGGTATCATACGTGCCAAATAGAGATAATATGACCAAGTTACAACCCTAGGAAGTTGGCTGCCCAATTAACCCCAACAGGGCCCACAAACGCTTGGTGTTACATCTCCTGAGTTTAGGGTTTTGCTTGTTTGGGGTTTTCTCATGTTTTCGAATAATAAATAGGCCCTTAAGCCTCATTGTAACATATTTTAGAGGCATGTAGCCACCACATCTATTCTCAAAGATAAGCTACCATCACCGAGCTATCTTATTTCCATTATGTTTGTAAGCATAGTTCATTATTTTTCTAATAATGAAATGAAGTGTTTTTCTACTGCATCTCTATGTTTATGATTATATCTGTAAGTTGTTGTGTTCCTTTTTAAGTTCAAATCACAAGATTAATTATTTTTTCAAATAATGCTTACTTAATGGTATAAAGGAATGGATTAGATCATAATTCATGATGACTTACCTAGCTACTTAGTTGGAAGCATATTACGGATATGGAGAAGAATGAGTAGTAGTGTTCTAGTTCTATTTGGGCACATCACTCCCGACAATTATATCAGTACAAATAGGGCTCATCAAACACTAATTCAATGGCTACATGCCCTAGACAAGTCACCATGTTGAATGTTCTCATCCATGAAAGTTTCCTAGCTTGAAACCCTGCTGAAATGCCTCTTTGGGATACCAGCATAGCCTTCGTCAAGGGAAACTACTTTGCATAGTAGGCAGGCCCATTCAAACCTATGTTTCAATGCACTTAGGCCCACTTTAACCTGTGTTGGGTAAGGATGAGCGAAATTGACATAAAATCCTGGGAATATTCCTTGATTCTAGAGCATTCTAGAAGGATGCCTAGCTCTTATCTCATCCTATGAGCTTGTTTTTGGATGGCTATGGATCATTCAATCCTCTATCCTCTCATCCGTATCTCCATGGAAACTAACTCCAATTATGGAAAACATTTCAATGACCAATTTATGACAAAACCATTTGCATTTCCCTATAAATTGACCACTCATCATGGTGATCAGGAGGCTAGAACTTGGATATTATAGAGAAATATTGTTGGTTTTGGATTGATGTGCTATTGGTGTGATGAGGGTTTGGACTAAGCTGGATGAGTGACATGCGATCAAACCATATTGGGTGTAACTTCTTCTTCTATCAATCAATAAAGTTGTTTGTTCCTTTTCCCATACTTTTGTCTATATCTTTAATGAATGAATGTTCAAATGTTGTCGATTCCATTTGTTTATAATAGATAGATCACATGCTTTTATTTGTTTCATCTTCTATTTATGTTGGTAGGTAATAATTGAGCGAATTCAGTTTAAACGGGAGTGATGGGAGAAATTCAAAGGAGATCAAAGGAAGAAAAATATCACAAGTAGGTTACTTCATCTTATCTATCTACTGTAGAAAAAGGTTAAACCTCCTTACTTCTATTGTTCTAAGTGTAACTACCCACTTAGGGAAGATGTACTTATCTGTAGGTATAAATTCCATATAACAAATTGGCGACCATACTGAGGAACGATTTTCGTTCCTGGTAGTTTACCCTTATCATATTACATCCTAGTAGACTTTACTTGACTTCATTGATCTCTTTTCAGTCATCTTGAAGATTTTTTTGGTCAAAAAGTGTGCTTAAATGTCCCCCACTTAGGGTTGCGCTGATCCCTATCAAGCCAAAAAAACCATCTTTTGCTTGATTTTTTCCAAATTTGCTTCTGATGTTGTTTGCTGAAAGGTCAATGTTTTTTATGGTTCTGAAATCAATTTGAATTTCTTCTCCTAGACCTACATTGACCTTGATTGTTTAGTGTTTCTTAAGATATTTCTTTATCATTATCAATTCATTTTCAAAGTTAGCTTACATCGATTAGTCTTTTTTGTAAAAGAATTGTTGTAAAGTCTTCATTTCATTGAAAAAGAAACTGTCCTAAAGTCTTCGTTTCTTGTGAAAAGCATTGATTGATCGTTTGTGCATTTAGTTTCTTTATGTTCATCTAAACATTAAAGGAATGAAAATAAAAACATGCATAATACATTTCGAAGTTTGTATATGCTTATAGGAATGGTATAGGGAAAGTTGCATTAGATGTGTTCTATGCTCTTTGTTTAAAGATTCTAATTGCTCTATCCCTTTTAGTTACAGTTTTCGTTGTTTAAATCAAATGAAAATAATGTTTCTC
This sequence comes from Pinus taeda, assembly GCA_000404065.3. Classification (NCBI taxonomy): domain Eukaryota; kingdom Viridiplantae; phylum Streptophyta; class Pinopsida; order Pinales; family Pinaceae; genus Pinus; species Pinus taeda. The sequence goes on along the minus strand of APFE031647254.1, from coordinate 80,749 downwards.
ATCTTAGTTGCATTATATGATCTTCAGAAACATCACACGGTGAACCCGAAAGGAAAAGTTTTAAACAAGATCAACTAAATTTATCTTAATTAACCTAATGGAGCATTGTAACTTAACGCATAACATTTAGAGGTCTAGGCTGGAGACATGTTTCGACATCATTAAACATAGCAACTGTCGCTGATGGTATACAATACATTCTGAGTGTGATACCTCATTACATGTATGTAAGTATATCGTAGTTCGTCCATGTACTTTCGGGTATATAGGGCGGTGTTATAGTACGAAATGTATAAAGGAATGTTGTCACTGTTCGGTTTTGCATTAGATAGTGCTAACACGAATTGGGCCTCCATGTACTTTCAATATATATGGGAGGACTACATTAGGTTACTATCCATCCATAGGTAATCGAGTTGGCCACCTTGTATACTGTGATACGCCGAAAGCAACATTCGGGGATATTGCCTGCACATATGTTAAGTCCTTGGTTTACTGAGGCAATATATTGCAGTTCACAGTTACTTTGTAATCCTTTTCCCTAGATTAACCTCTTTTTGTTTATTTATTTTTGATGCCTGGTGGAAAGTTTGGAGTGGCCAGTAGCTCTTGCATGTATTCGACAGCTTTGATCAAATTCACAAATCAATCAACAATCGTGGAGGAAAATCAACCTTTACCCTGTCATTCGTGGAGGACAACGAGTAAACCGCCTTTACCGCCTGAAGCTACACCTAGTCGGAAAAAGCGATCTCGTTTAACTAAGTCCAGTACATCATAAACTTTGGGTTATTCATCTGATTTACTAGAGTCACCTATACCGGTAAGTATTGTGATCCTAGTTACTCCTACTATTCCTGGTTTATCTGCTACTAAAGTGGAACCTTTACAATTACCCAAGGACACTAAATGTGAAATTAGTGAAATGGTAATTGAAGTTGTCCAACAAGAAGTTGATCCTCAACCCAAAGTTGTTCAACAAGAAATTACTTCTGAACTTGAATATATTCAATGGAACCTGATCCTGAAGCTATCACAGTTTAACCAGAGGTTACTTCTGAACTAGAAGTTGTTCAATAAATTCATCCTGAACCCATTGTTCTTTTACTAGAACACTTGGATATTGAAGTTGAACAATCAGAAGTTGTTCCCATACCAGAAGATGATCGACCGGTTTATCCTCAGACATCTGTAGCTGATGAAACTTCTCCTTTGTCGTAGAGTCAAACATTGAAAATTTATTACGGACCTAATGGTGAAATCCTTCCACCCAGTTTGATTGCTATTGAAGATGAATATGAAGAAGAAACTTCACCCAGAACTCTAACTCGTTTTATATTTATCCTTAATATCCTCAGTTAATTGCTTCTCTTGATCCTATTGACTTCCAAACTCCTATAGATCCATTAGGACATTTATTAGATCATTTGACTATGGCTGAAACAACATCCAAGACTGTATCATCTGTTACAGCTGCGACAGAATCTACTATCGCTACTTCTTCAATGTTTACCACAACACTTGAGTCACATATGTATGGTGGTCCGTTCGTCCCACCGGGTTACCAATAATTATCTGGAACTCACTCCGGTGTTTCTTCTAGTCCATGGTCTTCACCCATGTCGTCCATAGGAATTTTTCCTGGTTATTCACTTATGTACATTGAATAGTTTGATCCATCAAGTCAATATCAAGCTGGCCCATCTGGTTATCATCCAATGTATCCACTTTACACTGGATTACCTCCATATGGAAAAGAATATGCCCAATCTTCTTATCCTCCATTTTCTGGGGGCCATCATATGGCAGTATACCGTCCTCTTTAGGTCCAACTTATTCTGGAATGGTTGTTTGTCAATGGCAGTCTACAATGCCCGTTCAACCAAGGCTTGTATATCCGTCACAACCAATGCAACTTGTTTCATCCATACCTAATACACCTTCCGTTACGACTTTACCACAGTCGCAAGCTCAGTTGATTGAATCTCAACCTTTTCAAGCTGGTCCTTCAACCTCTTACCCTCAAGTTTCAGGTCTACAGCCTTAGTCTTCTCAAGCCATTTTACAAGAACCATTTGTTTCTGGAACCTCAGGCCAGTTTACCATTAACTGGGATGACTCTGACTTATACTGGTCTAATTTATTCACAACCTGGTCAAACTTACATTGGTGGGCAACAACCGTTACATCAACAACCATGGTAGCCACAATATCAAAAACAAAAATTCCAATAGTACCAAACTTACCTTGGACTTGGTCAACAAGCCTATTCTGGGTTTTGTCAACATCAAGCTTACCCAGGTCCCAGTCAACAAGCCTATGCTGGGTTTGGACAACAAAAAATTTATCTTGGTGCCCAACAACCACCTTATACTGGATATTCTCAACATAGCTAACCCTATCAAGGTTACCAACAACAAATTCCTTATGCTGGTATGCAAAGGCCTATTTCCTAGGCAGTTTCATCTTACCCTAGTTATGCTCAACTTGACCTAAACTGACAATTGTCTTTTTTCGCAACACTTGAATTACTGGATTTAAATCGGGTTACCAATGATCCCATTCTTTATGCACCTTGGTGGCCGTTGATTTCACACAAATTGCCTTTTGATATTCCTAAGGTCAATGGAAACCCTGGAGAAGATTCGTCCAATCATGATATGAATTTTCATTTATGGTGTTCATGCAACTCCCTAAATGATGATTCAGTAAGACTACGCCTTTTCCAACGAACACTTACTGGTCTGCCTGCAAAGTGGTATATTGAATTACCACGAGTTTCTTTTGATAAATTCACATCCTTAGTCACTACATTCTTAACCCACTTCCAGTTACCCATCAGATATGAAACTGCAATCGAATTGTTGACCAACTTTAAACAAACCACCGCTACTCACATTTCTGATAATATTCATGAATGGCATCGCTGTCTTCATTGAATGGTAAAATTTTTTTTTCCTGATCAGCGTTTAGCTTAGTGGTTTATTAAATCCTTGTTTTCATCTATCACTGAGGATGTGGCTAAAGGAGAAGTTGTTACGAAAAGCAAGTAATTGCTCCTGTCCAATACTGAGACTTGATTTACACCCAGTCTGGGATGCTCTATGATAAGATTCCAAATGCACCTAGACCAGCCTTTACTGTTCCACCAACTCCATCTAGTAAGGACTCTCATGCTGGTGATGATGTGATAGGTTCTTCAAGCACTCAAAAAACAACTAGACCATCTAGTCAAACACTTGCTATTTCAAATAAAACTTCTAATGCACCTAATAATACACTTGCTTCCAAAATAAATACCATGTCATCCAACAAAGGTAAAAATCAAAAGCAACCTAGAAGAAAGAAAAAGGGGAAAACCAAAAAGAAAAAAATTCTCCCCATCAAGATAAATCATTTGATTCCTCTTCTCTAGCTAGGAAACCTCATTACCCATGTTTAATTTGTAATGATGAGAACTTTACACGAGATTTTCCTCACCGCTTTGAAGTCTCAAACTTCTTAAGACTTCTAGTACATCCGCTGTGTTGACAAACCCTTTCCAAACCCAGAGACTCATTTGGTTGCTACATATCATGCTTCCACTTCACGAGTGCCTATGCTATCTGCCACTAAGCCTAAGACTGATGTTTTGGTGACTATACAAAGTACATATTACGAAAATCCACTATCATCTTCGAATAACTAGGTTACAGATCAACCCAATGCTTCAACTTCAAATTCATATGATTCTATTCCACCACCCATTGCACTAGAGTTAACAATAAAACCACCTAAGGGAGTTGTTCATAAATCTACATTCAACCCTCGAGCTCGAGCATTGCAAAATTATAACATAGTAGAAGATTTGGCTTAGTCACCTTCTCCTATGTCGATGCTTGAGTTGCTTCAAAACTATCCCTCCCAAAAGCAGGCTTTATTGTTAGCAATTGGTGGAATTGATCCAACGGATTCCAATCTCATGGTTTTTAACCATGCAGGTTATACACCACAATTACCAGCACAATTAGCATTCTTAATCCAAGTAAATGTTTTGAATAAAATTATTCATCAAACCATTGTTGACGAAGGTGCATTTACTCGTATCATGTCAATGAATTGTTGGAAAACACTTGGCTCACCGCCTTTGTCATGATCACCTACGATGTTAAAAGCTTTTGACAGTCACACTTATACACCTTGTGGAATTTTAAGTAACATGCAGATAGAACTAAGGGGAAAAGTTGTAACTGTTGAAGTTGTGGTCATTGACGGACCCCTTGACTACAATATTTTACTAGGAAGAATGTGGGTTTACATTATGGCTATTGTGGTTTGACATACTTTCGTATGATTACTTTCCCTCATAAAGGAAGAATCACAGTAATTGATCAACTTGCCTTCTTCGCCTTTAGTTCACAAGAAATTGGAAGCATTCCGTTAGTTCACGGACCCCCACTATGTCTTCAGAATGTTGGGGTAGGTCTCTTCAAATATTCTTCCTTAATGGGCACCTTTTCACTGCCATCACCATCACAAATGGCAGAAGCTATAAAAGTTGAGACATGTAACATGATATCTTCCACTTAATCTGACTCATGGAATATTTCCAATAATTCTGAAGTTGATATGTGTAATGAAACCATGCTGCTAAGCCCAATTGAGTTCACATAGCAATCAATCATTTTGTCTTGCGTGGAAAATTCAAATCCATCATCACCAACTGTATGGGTTGATCATTCGTTAGAATATGGTACTTCCTCTGATCCTTTTTCACGTACATTTTCTACTGATGAAGGAATCATCCAATCAATGATGACAGAAGAATAACCATGAGAAAATTATCATCATCAATCCAATCTTACAGATCACATAGAAGATATTCCAAATGAACTAAATCACCCTTTATCATTGATTTCCTTTCGAATTCTATATTTATAGACATAATCGATTCTGAACAAAACTTATAAAATATCAAAGAAACCATTTCTATCGATATTTTTACCAAACCTAGAATTGTAGAAAACATCCATGTTGGCAAATATTGTTCTCCATCAGAACTTGAAACTTATGTGCTCTTTTTCTTGAATTTCACGATATATTTGCTTGGTCATATTATGAAATGCCAGGTATTGATTCTAGTATAATTTAACACAAAATTAAAATGTATCCTTATGTCAAACTGGTACGACAACACCTCCACCCTGTTCATTCGAAGAAGGTTGCTGCCATAAAAGTAGAAATTGAAAAAAAATTGCATGCTGGTTTCATATACCTCGTTCCTCTTACCAATTGGGTTTTGAATCATGTTCCTAGCATGAAGAAACAAGGAACAATATGAGTGTGTGTTGATTATAGGGATGTTAATCATGCTTGTCCAAAAGAAAACTATCCCATTGCCTTTATCAACCAGATAATTGATGATTGTGCCAGACGTGAAATATTTTAATTTATGGATGGATTTTTCGGCTATAGTCAAATCAATATCCACCCAGAAGACCAATATGAAACTACCTTTATTTGTCCCTCGGGCACATTCGCATATAGGAAACTCCATTTTGGTTTGAAGAATATTGGGACAACTTTTGAGAGGAAATTGAATTATGCCTTCGATGACATCAAACACATCATTCAACTCTACCTACCTAATTTACCTGCTCATTCATAGAAATGTGATGATCGCCCACAACATTTTAGAGCCATCTTTTTAGGGTGTCGACACTACAAAATTCAACTCAATCCACATAAATGTGTGTCTTGTGTTGGTTCTGGTCGTTTTCATGGTTTCAAAGAAGGAATTCAACTTGACCCTTTGAAGTTTAAGGAAATTCTTGATCCACCTCCACCTTCCAATTTACTTCAGTTATAGAGACTCCAAGGGAAGACTAACTTTCTAAGGAGATTCATTCCCAACTATGCTGAAATGGCTAAAGGATTTACTCATCTTTTGAAAAAGGGAATTCCCTTCCATTGGGGCTAGGTTGCGCAAGCTTCCTTTGATGCTCTCAAAGATACCCTGATCCGAGCATCATTAATGTATGCCCATAATTATCAAAATGACTATTTCTGTATCTCGCTACTGTGGATACAACCATTGCTATGGTTTTAGTCCAAGAAGAAGATGGGATTGAACATCTGATCTATTATTTGAGTCATAATCTCAATGATATGGAAGTTAAGTATTCTTACATTGAGAAGCTAGCTTTGGTTACCATTCAAGCTGTATAGATATTTTGTTATTATATCCTGCTCCAAAAGACCATTGTAATTTTGAAATGCAACCCTATGACATACATCTTGTCCTGTCAATTGCTAGGGGGAAAGTATTCAAAATGGATTGCATTTCGTAGGAATTTGATTTGGAATTCATCAAATCCAAGTCAAAGAAATCTCTAGTTTTCTTCGAGCTTCTTTGCAACCTTCCCTCTATTGCCATTAACTCAACAATTGAACCATCAATTTCAGATGAGTCTTTGTTTATGATCTCATCATCTAACCCTTGGTATGGAGATATATTGATCTATCTCCAAACCCAAACTTTTCGGCCCGATATCTCTTGCTCGCAAAAATGACGTATTTGATATCAAGCTAAAGATTATGTGATCATTGGTGACACCCTTTACCATTGCGGTATCGATACAATTTTACAGAGGTGACTCACACATGTGAAAGCCAAGAAATTTCTAAACAATTTCCATTCTAGTGCTTGTGGTGGACATTTATCTGGTTATGCTACCACACAGAAGATTCTCCATGCTGCTTACTTCTAGCCAACCATATTTAACGATTGCATTACTATTGTAAGAAGTTGTCATGCATGCCAGATTTTTGACCATAAAACTCGATTACCACTTGCATCACTACATCCTGTTGTTGTTGTTGGAGCATTTGCAAAATAGGGCATTGCTTTCATGACATGTAACCCTCCCTCGGCTGGGGGGGATGGGTATATTAATGTCACCATTGACTATGTTACGACATGGGTCAAGGTGATGCCTACATTAAACAACAGTGGTGAGACAGCTGCACTTTTTTTTTCAACCATGTGGTTCAACAATTTGGTGTACTACAAGCCATAGTTATAGATCATGGTTCACATTTTCGCAATCACATGATGATTGAATTAACTTCCATGTTAGGACTTTCACATGATAGTTATACTCCTTATTATCCACAAGCTAATGGGCAAGTTGAAGCCATCAAGAAAATCCTTGAGTGAATGCTTCAATCAATGATAGTATTTCACAAGCAAAACTATAATTTGATCTTGTATTCATCTTTATGGGCTTACTGAACCTTGGTAGAAATGCAACCAGATTCAAACCTTTCCAATTGGTGTATGGTATGGAGGCAATCTTGCCAATACAATGTAAAATTTCATCACTAAAAGTCGAAATTGACTTGTTACCAGACACTTTTGATGAGGAAGCAAGTTCCTTACAACTCATCCATCTAGATGAAACACATCGTGAAGCCACATTGGCCAATGAAGCAAATAAGAAATGGATTAAGGCGCAATATGACCACAATGTCAAACCTCACATATTCTCAGAAGGAGACCTAGACTTGCTTTCTATCAGGAAGCCGATAAATTAGGAGCAGGAAAATTTGAACCACTATGGATGGGCCCCTATATTTCAAGCATGTTTTGGCAAAAGGCACTTTACGAGTTGGTTGATTATGATGGAATTCCATTGTCGCAGCCTTGAAACAAGTTGTATTTTAAATGTTAATATTCTTGATTATGCGTAGTAAAAACATTGTCTATATTCTTTGATTGTATGTGTGTCAGAATGTGACTTTTAGAGTTTTTATGTGGTTAAGTAATCCGATTTGCATTTTTTGGTTATGCTGATGGTGCTAGTTGTAGTACACAGAACATATCTTTTGGAGCATGGGCAATATTCGCTCCAAGTGGCGAGTTAATGAGTGTTCAAGGTATTTTTATCTATCCTTCTACGAACAATATTGCTGAGTATAGCGCATTGATAGAAGTCCTCTCTAATGCCATTTTGCTTGGCATTTTCCGAATCATCATTAGGCTAGACTCACGACTTGTCGTACTACAACTTACGAATTTTTATACCGTCCAAAATCCAACTATTTATGGTATGTTCCTTAGAGTTTGTCTCTTGGAAAGACATTTTGATTACATTCAATATCAACGTATTTCCATAAACTTTAGCATGTTGAGTGATTCTTTAGCAAACTATGTGTTAAACAAACATTTATGACATATGTACAAAGTAAATTTTTCAATTCACATCAACAGTTGAATAGGATTACACATAACCATATAAAAACATTGAAAGTAAAATAGATAGATGTTCAAAGTTATTACAAAAATTTGTGTCCAAGACATGTTGGTCATTTGACCTCAAAACGTAAAAATGCATACAGTAAATCATGCTAAGTGGATCTATTGATGCTCATGATAATAGGTCACTGCATGAGCTATCAAGTGTAATAGCCTCATCCAATGGCTAGGTACACCAATAGTATGGTGTTGTAGTCTCATCGGTAACTCCTCGATCCAGACATTTGGTATACTGAGGGTTAACCCCTCTATTTGATCCTACAACTTATCTAGTGTCTCAGTCAGATCCAAATCCTAGAGAAATTCTCTTATGACATTTCTCCTCACTGGTTCACCCACCTCCTATTGATGACCCATTATTTGAATAGTTCGAACATTTGTATGCATGAGCACATTTTTAGTTTAGTCTTGGAAACATCACAAAACAAAAAAACATGTAAAAACTCAAAAAATCAAAATACATGGTCAAAACAGTTTACCTATAGCACCCCAGTGAGCACCCACTGGTAATCTTAAATCTATATCTCCATGAAAATCCATCCCTACAAATGGATGCTCCTTGATGACAATATGTTATCAATAGAGCCAACTGAAGAATGTGGTAGAAAATGAGATTGATGACTGACCAGCATGTCTAGCCATCTACTCAACCCATCTCTGCATCCGTGGATCTCTAGGACCAGTTAAACTCAGTGACACATGCTGAGGTTGCATCAATGGAATTCTCTCCAAAGTAAAAGCAATCAAGATCGAACCATAACCAAAAATTTTCATCTTGCCACTCTTTACTTTAGTCAGCTGCTCTTTCATCGAAGAAAGTACTTCCTCACACCAGTTGAATATAGTTAGCTCAAGACACTCAAGAGAATACTACATGTATGATCTATTCAACAGATGAAGTGTCGCACTACCTGCCAACTTTGTGATAGTAAAGAGGATTGTTCGCAAGGGAAAATCATGAACATCCCTCATGCTTATCTTCCCATCTTTGCTAGGTTGTGTACTTGGTTGGTAGAATTGTCGAATGTAGTCCCACATTGATTCACCCCCATGGGAAGAACCTGAAAGAGAAATGGGGGCACCACATGTTGACAATCCTGTGAGAAAGTAAATATCATCGATCAATATAGGGAGCACTTTGTCCCCTATGTGAAAAGCCTATTCCACTGGATCCCATGAATGAACTAAGAACTACAATAGTTCTAATTGTTGCCTCATCCTGAATAAATCGAAATATTTGAGTAACCCACAATCCCTGAGGGCCTCAACAGTACCAGGATCATTTAGGGCAACCATATCCTATTCTTCATGTTCTCTTTCACACCAAGTGATAGCCTGTTTGATCTGATCAAAGTCTGAAATCACACCATAGGCTTAGTTAGGATCCATTTCATACAAAAACCTGAAGAGATTTTGGGTAAGGATGGTGAAACAAATTTATAAACTGTGCCCAACGCATGCCTGGTCTTGAGACAGTGCACTGCAGAGTAGTTACCCTTTTGCTTCACTACACTACAGTGTAGTTTTCAATGCATTGGGGTGCGTTGATCCCAGGGCATGGTATATTTTCCCTAGGGACCCCAAAACCCTAAAAATTTTGTCTGAAATCAAAAAATAATGACCTTAAATGAAAGAGAAGAGGTAGATCTCCTACCTGGTCCTGACGACACCAAGAATGATCCACAGAATCTCCCACAATCAGCTGCTGAAGTTCAAGGTAAAAACTGGTTCAGAGTACAAAAACTGAATGGTAAAAGTCAAATGGTAAATATGACTTGGTAAATTCTTGTTTTATGTTTATTTCATGTTCATTAAATGAATAAACTATAGTTTTACCTATTTTTACCAATGAAATAGGTATGTTTAATCCGTTTGGTGGTTCTTTGAGCAGGTTTATAGCTAACATAGTGAATTTGATGTGCATGATCATAAATTTTACTTTTGACCACAAAGCATACTCTTATCTCTTTTTCGAGCTCTATTAAGCATTGAAAGAGGAACCCCTTGGAGTCCTCTTTAAGCTCTTTTTAGACTCGAAATATGAAAATATTTCTGAGCGCTTGTCCTTTTCACGTCATAAATGGATTGGAAACGACATCTACTCAGTGTAAGTTTAATCCTTTTCCAGACTGAGATAGATTACTTACGAAAAAGGAATACATGATCAAACATGGTCAATAGGTTCTCTCTTGTATTATTTTACCCTTTTTTGGACTTGAGAGACAAATTTACAAAAAAGAACTTGTGGAGTTTTCTTTTTGTCCCTCTTCAAACTCTCTAAACATGAAAAGGACCGAGTTCTCATTGTTGTTAAACTCGTTAAAACATCAAATAGCGACAAACTTGTCCATCATGACAAGACAAACTTTCCCCTTCGCTAGACTCGTTAAAACATCACATAGCGATGGATTCACCTGAAGGGTGGAATTATACTACAAGCATATGTTATCCTCCTCAAGCTTGTTTAAAAAAATAAAGAGGTACTAGTTAGCAATGATTGGGGAAAATGGGAAAGGGGACAAATCAATTTATGGTAGCACGTCGCTCTTGAACATGACACTTTCACCTCATCTCTGTGACTATTTGGGTTGGGTTATCTGCTTGATGGTTATCATAGCTATGGTCTATCACACCTTCCATCACTTTGGTTTTGGGTCAATGTTGCCAATTCATTGAGTGTCACCGACATGTTCAAGAGAAGTCACTTAGTAAACTTCATCCTTTGCAATACTCATAAACCTTCATTTTCATGACAACCATTCCTGAACATTGTGTCGTTAGTCAAATTCTATATTCAAAATCGTTACACTCATTTCATGTCGTTGATGTGGGATACATCAAGGCCCTCTTACGACGAGTCACTTCTTGTCGACATCAGCACATTATCCAAGAAGTTGACTTAGAAACACCCTTCTAGTACCTTGAGGCTTGCATACATCAATGGCAAGTTTCTCGCTTTCAACAATAGGTTGACATCATAGGACTTCGACTGAAAGAATCTGTATGGTGTTCGATATCAAGACATCTATTCACACCATACAGAATGTATTGTAATACCTTGAGAATCATTATCATTATCAGTGATTTCTCTCACGTCTGTTAACAACTTACATCATTGGCTAATAGTCAAAGGGTGTCTTCCCATGTTATACTTCAAATCACATTTTCACATGGTTAGACTTGTACTTGAGCGAATGATTGGATGAGATAGAAGACCCAGGATCTAGTTTCATCCATCCAGGCTGCGATTTCAAGAGAGTACTAAATCATCTGTACGATGGATTTACACAGATGGTCATCCTATCAGGGGTCTATATTTGTAGACGATTATCTAATTTATGTACATGTAATGAAAATTTTATATGCTGAGTATGGGCATAACTTCCCTTACCAATTCATGAAAGATTCAAAGATATCATGATATTATGTCTTGTAATTGATGTAGGTTACCCCTTCCCCCTAAGGGTAGGCCAAAAGGCCGGCTGAAGGCTCAAGAAGGGCCAATGGGCTCAGGGATCAAGGATCAAGGCCGAAGGTCAAAGGTCAAAGGGTCGATGGGCCGAAGGGTCATGTGCAAGTGTTGTCATGTGCAATTAGGGTCATGTGCAATGAATTGCACATGACCCTAATTGCACATGACAACACTTGCACATGACCCAAATTACACATGACCCTTCGGCCCATCGACCCTTCGACCTTCGACTTTTGGCCCATCGACCCTTCGACCTTCGACCTTCGGCCCATCGACCCTTCGACCTTCGACCTTTGGCCCATCGACCCTTTGACCTTCGACCTTCGGCCTTGATCCTTGATCCTTGAGCCCATTGGCCCTTCTTGAGCCTTCAGCCAACCTTTTGGCCTGCCCTTAGGGGAATCCACTTCAGATCCTCTTCATCACATCATAAAGCATATCACTCAACATTATCATCTTTGAGATCATACTTTAAGGGGCAGCTGTTACAAGTCTATTTGGGAACATCACTCCCGAAGATCAGATCAATACAAATACGGCTCATCAAGCCCTAACTTAGTTGCTACATGCCCTAGACAAGTCATCATGTTGAATGTTTTCATTCATGAAAGTTTCCTAACTTGAAACCATGCTGAAATGCATCTTTGGGATACCAGCGCAACCTTGGTCAGGGGAAACTGCTCTGCATAGTAGGTAGGCCCATTCAAACCCACGCTGTAGTGCACTTAGGCCCACTTTAACCTGTGTTAGGTGAGGATGAGTGAAATTAACATAGGATTATGGGAATATTCCTTGATTCTAGAGCATTCTAGAAGGATGCTTAGCTCTTATCTCATCCTATGAGCTCGTTTTTGGATAGGCTATGGATCATTTAACCCTCTACCCTCTCATCCCTTTCTCCATGGAAACTAACTCCAACTATGGAAAACTAGTCAATGTCCAATTTATGACAAAACTACTTGCATTTCCCTATAAATTGAGCACTCATCATAGCGATCAGGAGGCTAGAACTTGGATATTATAGAGAAATACTGTTAGTTTGAGACTTGAAATCATTGTCAAGTAATGTTATGTTACTGAATTGATGTGCTATTAGTGTGATGAGGGTTTGGACTAAGATGGATGAGCGACATGGGATCAAGCCATATTGGGTGTAACTTCTCCTTTTATCAATCAATAAAGTTGTTTTTTCCTTTTCCCATACTTTTGTCTATATCTATGATGAATGAATGTTCGAATGTTGTCGATTCCATTTGTTTATTGTAGATAGATCATATGCTTTGATTGTTGTAATTTTTTGTTTATGTTGGTAGGTACTAGTTGAGCGAATTCAGTTTGAACAAAAGCGATGGGAGCAATTCAAAGGAGATTAAAGGAAGCAAAATATCACAAGTAGGTTACTTCATCTTATCTATCTATTGTAGGAAAAGGTTAAACGTCTTTACTTCTATTGTTCTAAGTGTAACTACCCACTTAGGGAAGATGTACTTATTTGTAGGTATAAATTCCATATAACAAGTAGTAATGTAGTTCAAATGAGCCACACCCCCTTTGTATTATTACAAGTACTCCTCAAATTAGTAACCCTTGAGGTTTTGTAATTCATCCCCAATAGAAGCAATCAAACATGAACATCATAAAATTTGTTATAATTGTTATGTGCATTGGGTCAAGGGGTGGATATTTAAGGGACATAAATTATTTGTCATTGATATATCTAACTTCTTAAGGGAAAGTTTTTCTTACAATAGTAGGCTACTTTAAACCCAACAAGCTTTACCTAGATATTTCTGAGACGTGTGTGTGAATGAAGAAGTGGAACAAAGTAAATCAAACAATCCCAAACACTTCAAACTACAAAAAATATGGTAGAGAAAATACCTCTAAACATGGATCCTTAATGCTATTTGATGATGCCAACCCTAGGAAAATCTCCTTGAGATCTCCTGGATCTCTTAGATAACTTGCACATAGAGAAAGAAACCAATCCGATCTTCCTGTAAAACAATATTAGTGCAAAGCATAATATATCAATCGTATCAAATACAATAGATCATGAAAGATAAATAATGGGGAGAATATTTATTATTGTAGTCCTTGAATAGAAATGCGATACATCAATGAGTTCTCCAAGCCTTTGCCCTTGATCTTCTTCCAAACCTCTATTCTCATTGGTGTGTCTACACAAGTTTATCATGGTCACAACTCTGGTAGCATTATGGCATAAGTTCCTTTCTTCTCATTATAACTAGTGAAGAGCTATGTTTATATATATTTCCTAATGATTGACCTTCATTCCACATAGACATGTTCTTGATCATATCAAGATGATGATTAAGGTAGACCAAATCAATTATTATTTTAATCAACAATGATTATTTTAACCTGTTATTAAATTAGACCAAATCTAAACTTATCTAGTCGAACTTTCACACTGTTTTGGAGCTCTAGTGCAGAGAGGGTGTTGATGGCCTACTATTTTAGTCTCCGTGACTAGGCATGATCATTGATCCCTCAAAACACTTGTTTTTTGATGCGTCACCAATCATAAATTGATCATTTGGATTCACAAAGTATGTGCTTATTTTCTTGACCCTAGGGGGTGGATTTTTTAGTTATAACATATTCCCCTAATATATGGGGTTAGAAGAGAATATGATGGCTGAAAGAGATTACAATAAGTAAACCCGTGAGAGAGGAAGGAAGAGATCATGAAAATTATACTAGTAGAAAGCCAAAAGTATAGTCAGATACATGAAGAAGCACAACCTTGAGGTAGGCATGCCCATACTCAATACTGAGAGAATAGATCGTAGATGCACACACAACATATTATGGACTGATGTCATCAAGGAATAGTCATGATACAATGTAGATCTATGGCACAATAGATATCAATAGCGTTGGACATTGATGTGAGTGCCCCCAATGATGAAACTCAAATTACATGAGATATCCTCCAGTTGTAGCTTGGGTTAGGAAATGATCACGAGTGAAGTGGTATCAATCCTCAAGGTCTTCAACACTTCCCGATGGTACAACTCTACTACATGGGAATGAATGAGATGATGTTGGACATATAATTGGTCAACATGGGTCAATAAGGAAAACCCAATGCAAACCATGAGGAAAATTTCCACTCATGACTACAAGCTCCAATGTACTAGACTGTGTCTAGATCTACACCCCAAATAAGATATTTAAGTTGATGGGAAGAGATCCTCAAAGGAGGCCCTTAATGTGTCCCCCATCATCGACATGAAAATGACAATAAGAAAAGGTATTTTATAATAGAAAATGAAGAAGTGATGTACAATTTACATAGGGATGGCCGAGACAAAAGGTATAGTAATACTTCGAGATGGACAACTCTTGACTGAGACTTCACATTAACATATAATGGCACAACACAATAGTGAACTTGGTAGCATAGACTGAAGAATACCAGCATACATGATGCTAATGTAAGATGCATCACCAAAGCCTAAGGATTGGAAAGGTAACCAGTTGGATGAGATATTGACTCAAGAAACAAAGTGACTTGACTCAAGATGAATGCGTAGTTCAAACATCTAGACAAAACCACCATGTTCAAGGGTGACATACAAATTCCAAGACAAGGATGCACTAGTGAAAAAGACTCCCCCCACCCCTTTTTGTATAGTGTATCTCTTTCATAAATTAATGAGTGTGAAAGAGAAGACAAATGAGATCAATAGGTTCATTTTTTGTGAGTTTATACCAAGGTCGAAAAAGAGATAAAAGTACACTCATGATCTTCTCAGGGTTGAACAAGATTGAGAATGGATAATCGATTGCTCGTCAAAATTCATTTACTTAATGAGCAGGAAAAGATGGAAAGAAATCGATGCTTTCATATAGGTTTTGTGAGCATGAAAATATGGTAACCAAAGAAGATCCAGATTTTCATAAGTTTAACAAGTCATGAAAAGAAGACCAAAAAGGAATTTATTTTTTTATTATATATTTAATGATCACAAAAATATAGCAAACAAATCTTTTGATTTTCATTGTTTAACTAGCATGAAAAGAAGAGCAAAAGGAAGCTCATTCTAGAGAGACAAGTGGTATAATGGTATGCATCTTGTTCAGAGAGGTAATGACAAAAATGACCTAAGAAAAGGAGAAAGTAGTGGTGAAGTTTTTGGCAATGTAATTCCACTCATCACAATGGTCTCTCTTAAAGAAGATGATTGCGAGATGGAGAAAAGGATAATGCAAAGGAAATATATCAAGAATGGCTGCAAATATGCAAAGCGAACTAAAGGAAAACATATATGTCACAACATCAAGTGGAACATTGAGGACCATGAGCATAGGAAACCATAATGAAACCGTGATAAAACTGTGGGGACCCCCTATAGGGTGATAGCTAGAAATGATAGAGAAAGAAAGACAAGAGGCTCAAATTCTATGTCATGGTGGGTACTAGAGAGGATCCCTAAACCTATGAATAAATACATCATGGACACCAAAATAGAAATCATTTGCTATTTTAGGGTTCTTATGGAGGGTAGGATCTAATGCACAAGTTACGACGTGAAAAAAAGAGCAATTAATTTCATTACTTGACAAGTTGGGCCCTAAGAAAATATGGAACGGTGATGGAAAAGGCTAATAATGTAGTGACAAGATCGATGAGTCCTAGTCCTATATGCTACTTTTAGTGATATACCTCAGCAAAAAAGGTTTACTTTTTGTTTCTGTGATATATATACATATAGATAAAGCATGAACAAATCTAATAGGTTATCCAATGTAGTTCCCATTGTTCAGCATAGACCAAGGATTCCAATGTATGAACTCATGTACAGTTGTTGGCAACATATGGAACATCACCATGGGGCCATGTGATCCAGACTCATACAAGAATGCAAAAAAATATACATAAAAACATACACACAAAGATGTAACAAAAATAGAACTTCATTTTATTAATATCAAAGAACTGAAATATGCTTACATACATAATGGAAATAAACTGGCTCAGGCAATGGTAGCTTATCTCTAGGAAGAGATGTGGCATCACATGCCAATGAGATATGTTAAAATGAGGCTCAAGAGAATTTTTATTATTTAATAACAAGGGAAAACCCTAAACAACAAAAACCCTAACCCCAGGAGATGGAACGATAAGAGTTTGTGGGCCCTATTGGGGTTAGTTGGGCAACAAATTTCCTAGGGTCGTAACTTGGTCATATGATCTCTGCTTGGCATGTACGCACCTCATTGGAAATATCTCTCTGATTACTACATGATTTGTGGTAGTCTTGCTACAAACCTGCAAAAAAAGTTGTTCGGGGGATTAAAATAGCTCCAGAAGTTTAGGACCTAAAAAACTGCTAAAAATAGTAAATGCTACTATAATCAAGGAAACATATGAAACCAACTAGAGGTCTAGGTGGAACAGGCTAATGGCCACCAACATCCACTTGGATCAGTCCTCCATCTTTAGGAATCAATGGTACCCATTGAGTATAGAACCTCCATGAGGTGAGAAAATTTATGTTGAACATGGTCCTTGGTGAACCACATTCCCTGGTGAAGGAGTTGACCTCCTTTGACAACAAGATATAGTTGCATCCTTTGTTGGTGAGTGTTCTTAATATGTGTGTCCATGATCCTATCAGTTTTGGCATGTTTGATGTAACTTGGGTTGAGCTTTGTTGATGTCAGCTGCTCAACAACGTCGAATGCATCCAACAATGGGGGAAAGTATGGTCGCAACTGGTCCACATTAAATACTAGGTGCAAGCCAAGGAATGGTGGAATGTTGAGCTTAAAGGAATTGTCCCCTATAGCCTTGGTGATGGTTTACGAACCATATTGGAGTGGGAAAAGTATGTTGTGGGGCACAACGTGGTGCTCCTTCTGCAAATGTAACCAAACTTTGTCACCCACCTAGTACTTATGTGGCACCTAATACTGATCATGACGCTGCTTGTACTTAATATTGGATTGGTCCAATATGTCATGGAAATACTAGCGAAAATGTTGAATGTACTTAATGAAGATGTCAGCCCTATTAGCTTTGGCCTAGACATGAGCTGAATTTGCCTGAGTAGTTACAAATGGTATGGCCGCATTAATGGGACATAGTGGCTGGAACCCCAACCTCACTTGAAAAGAAATATGGCTAGCTAAGCTATGGAGAGCTTAGTTGTAACTATCATGGACATAGGGGAGGCTTTCATCCCACGTGTGTGGATGCTTCATGTTGTACATGTGTAGAATGTGCATGATCATCTAGATGACGACCTCTATTTGGTCATTTGTTTGGGGGTGGAAGTTCGTGGACTTAGTGAACTTGGTATTGAATATCGATTAGAGGCTTGACCAAAATATACTCATTAACTTGTTATCTCGGTCCAAGACAATGGACTATGGGATCCCAAATAGTACCCAACCTTGTTCAAAGAAGAGATTAACCTTTGATTCTGTTGTGATACTCTTCCTGTAGACTACCAGAATGGACATCTTAGAGAATCTATAGATGATCATGAAAATGCAGTTGTTTCCATGCTTAGTAGAAGGAAGGGCTGACATGTAATCCATGGAGATAAATTCCCAAGGTCAACTAGGAGTAGGCAGAGGAGTATATAGACCTTGCTTCTTGATGGTCAACTTGGAATTGGCACAGGTAGTGGAGGATCTAATGAACTTCCCCACATCTTGTCTAAGGTTTGGCCAATAAAAATACTTCTATACCACTGCCATTGTTTTCTCGACTCCAAAATGTCCAACAACCTAACTATAGTGCACCTCCCAAATCATCTTGGAACACTCGCTTGAACGAACACAAAAGGTGTCCTGAGTGGCATAACAATGCACCCTAGAGGTGAAAATAAGGAAATTTCTTGCCTTATGGGAGCATTTATTATGTGTTGCCGAATTCTAGATTGCTCTTTTAAAGATGTGGCCAGCCTAAAGTCTCGTGCCCACAAGAGTCGATCACAGTGGTCAATGCCATGAGTGGTGGTTGGCTGAGGCAGTTTGCAACATTATTGGTGCTACCCTTCTTGTACTTAATGTTTAAATGGAATTGTTGCAGGTATGTGGACCATTTCTGATGGATATTGTTCTACAACTTTCCTTGTGCTCGTATGAACTGCAGGGGTCAGTGGTCTATGTGGTTGACCATTTCATTCCCTAGAATGTTTTTCTTCCATTGTTAGAAGTCCTACACAATGGAATATGTCTCTTTGTCATAGGTGGGATAATTTTAGATTGTGTATTAAAATGTCTCACTGTGATATTCCAATGGATGCCCCTGCTGAGTAAGAATTGCACCAATAGCATATTCAAAGGCATATGTCTCAATCTCAAATAGTTGTTGCTGGTCTAGTAATGTGAGAACTGGTGTAGAGTAGAGGTGATGCTTCAACTTGGAAAATTCCTTCTATTGGGATTCATACCTAAAGAACTTTTATTTCGCTCCCCCCATGGTGACTTGTCTCAAAGGCCAAGTGATATGAGAGAACCCCAACACAAACTTGTGGTACAAAGTGGCATGACCCAGAAAGCTGCAGAGCTCTGTTAGAGTGGCTGGGACTGACCAATCTCGAATAACTTGTGTCTTGGTTGGATCCACATGCAAAACCCACTCATCAATGATGTAACCAAGATATTAAACCTAGGTCATACCAAAAGTGCATTTCTCCAAATTGATATACACAATTTGTGCTGTCGTAGGGTTTGGAGGATCTGTTGAATATAGTGGAAGTTCTCTTCCCAACTTTGACTAAAGATTAGGATGTCGTCCAAATAAACTACCATGAATGAGTTGGTGAAGGGCCACAATATGTCATCCATTAGTCTCATGAGGGTTGTTGGGGAATTTCTCAACCCAAAAGGCATGAACAACCATTCGAAAATTCCCTCCTTGGATTTGACGATAGTCTTCGACACATCGGGGGATTTGATTTGTACCTGGTGATAACCAGAATTCAGGTCAATATTGCTAAAATATTTGGCCTCCTTGACTTGGTCCAAAAGGTCATCAATCCATGGGATTTGATACCTATTTTGGAGAGTGATCTTGTTCAATGCCTGATACTTAATATAGAGTCTCCAAGTCTCGTCCTTCTTCTGTACCAACACGATCGGGCTCCCATAGGGTGATGAAATTATCCTAATGTTCCATTTCTGCAACAAATCTCGAATTTGCCTCTTGATTTCATCACTCTTTAGAACAAAGTGTTGTTGGATCAACCCTTTGGGTAGCGGCACATATGGGGTCATATCGTTGGAGTGCTTGACCTGATAGTGTAGGGGTACCCCTTTGGGTGAGGTGAATATGTCCCCGTACTCCTCCATGACCTTGTCCATCTGCTACTGTCGTGAAGAGGAACCCTATCTAGAGGCCATGGATGTGGCCATAATCTTCTTCTTGCCCTGAGGGAAAATCATAAGGAACACAAATTTCCTAGTCTAGGAAATGATATTATTGCATTGCTTGACAGAGATCAAAGAGATGGTGGTAGGTGGTGCTATCTCCGGTATCCTGTATAACTTATTATCCAAAGAAATAATAACAATGCGAGGCCTAGATTCATACACAACATGACGCTTCCATAGGTATGGTTGTCCTAATAATACATCACAAAATTCAAGAGGAGAAACATCACACAATACCTCATTTATGAAGGGATTAATTCTATAGGGAAGGCAATACTATTGGCAAATGTAGAGAACTCGTCCTTAGTGAAGCCACCTGATGGTGTACAACTGTGGGTGTGGTGTGGTAAGTAGGCCCAACCACTTCATGACCTATGCTGAAATGAGGTTCTTTTGGCTTCCATTATTGACAATGAACTACAATAGAGAACCCTTCACCAAATTTGGGAGTGGAAGAGCTGCTCCTATTCCTCTAAATCTTTGAGTTCAATCTTTTGGCTCTTAGTGGTGACAATGATGGTGCTGGCCTTTGCATCAATAATCTTATTTCGTTTGTCATTCCCCTGGTGAGGTTTTGTTTCAGAGTTAGAACATGCATTTGATTTGGAAGCCTTTAGCTCGACCACCAGTGGTTGCTTGGCTCGTCACTCACTTGTGTTATGAGTGGGGATCTTATGGAACTCACACCATTTCTTTGTGTCCTTCTTTGTATTTATGGTGTTTTTCTTTTCTTGTAGATTTGGCAGGTTGTCCTGGATCACCCTGCCTAGGCTTTTTTCTTTGTTCTATGGTTTGGGGGCACCTTTCCATTGCTTTATATTCAAAGATCCAAAGTCTCACTTCTTCTATTTAAATTTATGCTCGATCTTGAAAACATATCAATAAGAAATTCCAAGCAAGGAGATGTCCAAGAACTCCGTCTCATTTTAGATGTACCTGTGTAGAAAATCACGATATTTGAGCACCAAATGCTGCTCAAAATCCTTGATACCCAACTTCGTGCGAAGGGTATGACAAATATTTGTGAACTCTGACACATCTTAGTCCCTTCCCCATTGTAGTATGGTACACTTTATTTATTTATCTTCATAGCTCCTGACATGGTAATATTGTTCCTTTATGGCATCTTGGAAAGAATTCCAGGTCAGTGTGGCTAAAAATGTGAGGTTTCCCTCTCCTCCTGCTATTCGCAGTAGGTTTCTCACCAGTCCTTAACATGGGGGGTGGCTTTGAGAAGTGCAAACATAATATTTTCCCGATTGGAAAAGTCATGAACTAAAAGATATCCTTCCAACAGATTTAACCATCTATCTGTGGCATCTGCATATATCTGGTCTTCAAATATGGGAATGTCAAAGTTGAGTTATACCATAAAGGGTGTGGCACCTCCAGAGTGGCTGATGGATGAAGATGTGTCAGTTGGGGGTAGCCGCCGAATGATATGGGCAACGTTATCTATAATCGCATTCGTCTATGACTCAAGGGATTCTTCGTGAATTATTTTGAAAGGATCTCTTGCTCCTTTGTCTTTATTTTCTTGTACCATGGGAGGTTGTCAGAGTTTTCGAGGCTGGTCTTGCAAAGGTTCAACTAGTTCAAGCCCTAACTCCTTATACCCTGACTTCATTGGGGACATGCAAAGAAAAATACAGAAAGAGCATACCAAGAACTCTAATACCACTGATTCAAAGTTATATAGGAATGCAACAAAATACATATACAAACATAAATAAAAATATGCAATAGAAATAAACCTTCATTTCATTAATATCATAGAACTGAAATATGCTTACATATAGAATGGAAATAAATAAGATCGAGTGATGGTAGCTTAGCTCTGAGAAGAGATGTGGTGGCTACATGCCTCTGAATTATGCTACAATGAGGATCAAGGACCATTTTATTATTGAACAACAAGGGAAAACCCTAAACAACCCTAACCTTAACCCCAGGAGATCGAACGACAAGAGTTTGTGGGCCCCATTGGGGATATTTGGGTAGCCAACTTCCTGGGGTCGTAACTTGGTCATATGATCTTCATTTGGCACGTACGATACCTTGTTGGAAAGATCTATTTGGGTACTAAAGGATTTGTGGCATGGCCTTGCCTATGACTATGGGCCTACTATGGAGCTCTGAAAAATTCCATTTAGGGGGCCAAAACAACTCCGGAAGTTCAGGACCTCAAAAGCTTCTAAAAATAGTAAATGATACTATAATAAGGGAAATAGATGAAACCAACTGGAGGTCTTGGTGGAATAGGTGGTTGGCCACCAATATCCACCTGGATCACCATGCCACATCCAATTCATAACTTCTTCCTCCCATTTATACCCACTTTCACTGGCTTGCCCAGGGTAAACATGAGCTAAGGGATACTATCACATGACCCAACCTCCTAGATGACCTTAAGGAAATGGAGCTGACAAACAAATACCTTACTAACTTCCCTTAGGTGCTATTGGACCCCCAGAAACTAACCAACGATTCTAGTTGTCCAACCCTTGAGATAACTTTATTTTTTAGTCAACTAGATTCATACTCGATCCCATGACAAGGCCTCCAAGTGATTGTAACCCTCGAGTCACTGCCACAAACTTGCTTGCCAGTGACTACAATATTTTTTATGAATTTTTGTACCAATGACTACAAGATCTAAGCCACTTTTTCAAGGCTAGGATCCATACCTCTGCCCATAAATTAATGAAACACTTAGAAAGATAAATATTATAATGACACATTTTTTAACATAAAACTTGATCAAGGACTCACCCTAGCTCATCCTAATCATGAAAGCCATTCCGCCAAAAACATGACGAACATGCAACCTACAAGTCATGAATGCATATCTGAATATAGAGATTTGAAACTTATCTGAGGTTTACCAAGAAGGACTGATGCTCTCTCACAATAGATTCAATAATATCTATTAGGTAATGTTGTAGCATTTTTTGGTTTTGTTAAGTTAGAATCAATTAGTCAAAAAATGAAAATATTTTTCAAAAAATGTTAAGCTAGGATATGGACAAAAGAATATTGAATAATAAATGCTAGGAAATATCTTGATAACATGTCCACATCAAAGAAAATGTTAGAATAAATGCCGTAAAAAATGAAGGCAAAAATAAAATGTTAGGTTAGAGAGAAAAGCAAAAAGCAATAAACTATGAAAGTGTGCAAGTCCAAGTGCCACTACTTTTACTTTATTATGCAAAATAATTGTTGTGTGCAGCTTGTCATAAATGCCACAACCCATGATAGTCAAATAGTTTCATCTTGACTAGTTCATGCTTTAAATTTCATGTTTATAGTTAGAGAATAAAGATCTAGCCAAACTGTTTAATCTTGGCAGATCAGTAGTTAGGTAGAGAATAATAAGGAGCTCATTAGTTTAATCTGAGCCCTTGGATATTACAAGGTTAGAATTAGATAGTTTACTTTTCAAAATAAAAGGGAAAGAAAAGGGTTTGCTAGCCTAAATTCACCCAATTAAGTGAAGAAAAAATGTTAGAATAAGTAAAGGGTAGGTAGAAGAAAGGTTGGAGAAGTACAAAGCTGATTGAGGCATAAACACATTTATCATGCTTAATCATGTGTTGCAGTGTGCAGGAGTAGTTATGAAGGTGAAAAAATGTTCATAAATTGATTTGGTTAACTTCCCCTCATTTCATTTCACCCTCCACTACATACTTACTAATTTCCTAATTTTCCCTTATTTCTTGTTAAAATACCCTTTTCCCTTCATTTTCACCTTTGCCCCTTGGTTTCACACATTTTTCCTAGCAATTTACCCTCCAAGGTCATTTCCCTACTCAAAACCCCTTCTCCCTTGTGTGAAACCCTTTCCCCATTGAAACTTCACTTTCCCCTTGTAATTTTCCTAAAAACCCATAAAACCCCCCTTATCCTAACTACTATTCCCCCCCTCCACTTTGTTAAGTGAAACTCGGTCATACCCATAAAATCGCAACAAAACCCTTTTAAACCCATAAAACCCCTTTTAGCCTAAGTTTTATTAAACCCTGCTTTATTTTAATCAACTCCATTATATTTCCATTTCCCAATATAAGAACTCTTTTAACCCACCGTTGGTGTGGTTAACAAACCACTGCATTTAACCTTGATATCACTCTTAAACCCATCATGATAAGTTTAATCACACTTTATTCATTAAAATAATTACAAATCACTTGTAATTATTCCTCGGGCCTCGCTAATCTCCACCAATTCTCTATGTGCATCTCGACCGTGCGATAATCATCAGATCATCTACTCCTAGATCCAACAACCCACAACAATATTGCGCACTCCGATCTCCTCACTTTACCTGCCCAAAAGCACATGAAATTCGTGGTTTTTCTTGGGCCCCTTGTGGTTACATGGCAGTCCCATGTTAACTCGCGTGCCCTCAGAGAAAAACCACCCCATAGTCAAAATCGATGCGATGAGCCTCCGAAACCACTCCTCGCGTGCAATAAAACCATTCATTATTCACCATTATGAATTTTCGTGCCAAAGTCAACTGTTTCCCATTTAAAAACTGAAATGCTCACTTTCGCTCTTTTCACCTGTTTACAAAGCAAAACTTGTTTAACCTTGCCTATGCCACCCTAAGCCTCTGCAACCTATTTTGACCTCCTATTACATTCCCAACATTGCCAAGACTCTGTCCATACCTATCCTGTTCCCTGAAGCCATTTCGGCCCTCCTTGTCAGCCCATGTTTTTATTATCAATTGTTGTGTTTTGCAGACGATCATATAAAACCTATTTGTTTCAGATTCACAAGGAAACAAATTCAAAATCCTTTATAAAGTTAAAAGACAATTATCATTTACATAGAGAAGAAGTCATTTACAAAGTAATGGTTAAAACAAAGAAGAAATCCTTTACACAGAGACAATAAATGTTAAACAGAGGAGGCAGATAAAGACATATAGTTAAAAGACAAACAAGATGAAATATACAGAAATATGATCGATATCCAACTACTTGATACTGAGACATGTAAAAACTAAATGATTTACTATTGAAATACATAGTAAAAACTTGAAATGTACAGTAAAAGTAAAAAGCACAGTAAAGGTATTGACAAGTCAACAAGGTTAAAGAGTATCAGATGAAAGTGTATCAGAAGAAAGGTCATAAGTAAAAATGACATCTAGCATGAAGACCAAACAACCAAGCAACCTGAAGGGCAGATGATCAAAGACCAAAGCCAACAGAACCTAAATAAGAGGGACAACAAGCAACAATTCAATAGCTATCTCTATCTTCTCGCATGAAGATATTTCCCTTTCCTAGAATAAATCTATTTTTGTAAAAACAATTTAGGATATTTTCTTAGTTCTACTGTTGTATAAACAACTCTCCATATAATTTATCATGGGTTCATCATTCAACCAAGTTCATCATTGAACCAAGTTCACCATTGAACCAGGTTGACTATTAAAAGAGAGTTGCACTCTTGATGAAGCATTTCAAAACAATCGATGTACTCGACTTTTTTGGACCCTTAATACAAAGAAAAGGATTTTGAATTCACTTTTACACAATTTGTGTTTCCTGTAAGTTTTTCCAGTGTTACACATTATGTTTTTCTTCATATTCTTATGTCTTACAAAAATAGCTAGGTATGAATAATTGTGTCTCAATCTATTCCTATAAGCTTCTAAAGTGATAATCTATAAAGAGAACGGATTAATGAAATGTCTGTTTAATTAATTCCATCTGAATCAATAAATCATCAGCATCTTGTTGTAAGCATAAGCATATTCTCTTGAACCTTCTGAACATTAGTAATAGGTTTTCATATTTATGATTGTTTAATTTTCTATCTGAAAATTATAATAATCATATTGTTTTTGTTTTTGCTCACCACTATTCAAGCTTTATCACTGTGTGAAATTTTATAGCAGCCCTCTGCTTTGGGATTAATATTATTCAAAAGGTTAGGCATTACAATGTTATATCTGTTTCATTCATTGGTCCTCCAAATTAAAACAAAAAACCCAAAAATAATTATCTTAGATGCTCTGGCTTGATAGCTGACCATTATCAACTCAGAGGTACAACATCAGTCTCGCGCCATTGCCAGGGACTCAAATTCCTTTAAGTTTTCCTGGGGAAATGATATTCATTCTATTCCTTTAAGGTGATTAAAGGTCTACAAAGGTTGAAATCCTTCACCTGACGACTCCACTAGCCCAAACTGGCACCTTTTAAGCACACCAAATGTTATTTAGAATCTGACTTAGTTAATCCTCTATTAGATCCTAAAAAACTTCTCAAAAAATCTAGTTCTAAAAGGAGACATCAAACATCTTCTTCTTCTTCCTCTTCATCCTTACAATCTGAAGAGTTAGCATCATTTGATCCTTTTAGTAATATTCCATCTGATCTTGATTTGACACAAATAGCTCCTAGGGTTCTCGAACTATTAGATAAGGGAGTTGATTTAGGTTCAACTTTCCTCATTCATTCTTTTGAAAAGAATCAAGAACCCCCTCTACCACCAGGAGCACCTAAAATTATGTCTGACTTGGGTGTTTATTTACCTGAATACAAACCCATAGATTTCATATCCCCTACCACTTATTCATTTCCTTCTACTTCTAAACTACCTGAAGAGACCATCTCTGCATATACAAATCCACTCTTTGAAACAAAAGAGGGTATTCCTTCATAGGTCCCAAAGTTAGTTCTTAAGCCTTCTTTAAAGTCATTTAGGATATCCCCTCCTTGTTCACCTCCACATAGTCACACACCCCCTCAATCACCTTCTTTTTCCTCTTCTTCCTCTTCTTCTTTTTCATCTTCTTCTTCTTCATCAACACAAATACCTCATACACCACCTTCTACTATGGAATTCCAACCTATTGTATAGGCTAGATATGCAGCTTTATTCTTACCTGCTAACCTCGATGCATTCCCAGTTGGATACTTGAAATACCTTACCAGGTATAATGGAGAAACTGGTCCCACAATTGAGGACCATCTTCGAGCTTTTCTAGACTTTGCAGACAACATGAATACTGAACATGAAAATGTTTACATGAGATTGTTTGTACAGTCACTTGAAGGAAATGTAAGAATTTGGTTTAGGCAGTTACCTGTAAATTCCATTAGAAATTGGGAAGACCTTACAAATATATTTAAAAATCAATGGGGTGTAAAGAAAGATCCTCTTTACTTTCTGGCTCAATTTGAAGAACTTAAGAGAAACTTTGGTGAACCTGTATCATATTTTATCAAAAGGTTCAATAGGCTTTATCATTAGATGCCCCCTGATTGTAAACCCCCTATAGCAGCAACTAAGTCTAGGTTTTCTAAAGCCTTTGATGATGATTTTGCTATAATGCTAAGAGAAAGAACTTCAAGAACTCTTGAATATATGAAAAAAAATGGTATAGAGGTGGAAGCAAATAGGGCTTCTTTGACTTTCTTGAAAGCTAAAGAGGAAAAGGCCCAAAGAAAGCTCAAATCTATTCAAGAAGCCTCTAGTTCCTCTAGTTCTTATAAGACTAAAACTGAAGATTCTAAGATAGATGAAATAACTTCTCTTCTTAGAAATCTATCTAATAGAATTTCCAAGATTGAGACTCAACCTAGGACAGTTCAAGTAATAGTTACTAGACCCCAAAATCAAAATAAAGGTCAGTATAGAATGAATCCACAATTACAAATTCTTCAGAGACCTAGTAATGATCAGTAGGTTCCCACTCCTTTACTGATAGATGACCAACAACCTGATGAAAATACTATGACTATTACTGAAGATATCAATAACATGGATACTTATTCTAACCAAACAGTTATGATTCCTCTCTCACAACAAAATCAGGTTGAAGAAGATCAAGAATCCTCATAGGTTTCTAAATACCATGCCTTCTCTGAATTTTTTAATTCTAGAGTTGAACAAGAGATATGATCTTAGGACTAGATATGGCCCTAGAAGACCTCCTAAGGGCACTCCAATAATTGAACCTCATACCAAAGCTTTTGAAACTTAAACAACTGCTATTCGACCATTAAATTAGTCAACTGATATTTCTCAAAATGATAAAAATGCTTTGACTACATTTAATGTTGAAATTTTTTTAGAAAGATTTAAAATCCCAATTCCACTTTCAGAACTTTCCAAAAACCTTGGGTATAAAAATCAAGTCTCCAAATGGATACAAAACACCTCAATTGATGCTGAAAGTGATATCATTAGTCTGCAAGATGAAAAACTAGCAGTTGTCTTTGGTCCTAGCTCAAATATGATAGATGAAACAGTGCCTCCTTTCTATGTAACTCTTAAGACAAATTATTCCATGTTATATAATTGTATGCTTGATTCTAGAGCATCACATAATCTCATGCCAAAAACTATCATGGACCATTTGAAACTTGATATAACTAGTTCCTATCATGACTTGTACACATTTTATTATAAAAGGGTGCCTTGATTAGGATTGATTAAGGATTTAGTAGCCACCCTTGCCCAAATTCTAGTGAAAAATGTAGTGCTTGATATAGTTGTCACAGATATCCCTCCCAAATTTGGAATGCTCCTTTATAGGTCTTTCTATGCTAAATTAGGGGGAACTCTTCAGATGGAAATGCCTTATGCCACTATTCCAGTTTATGGGAGGGAACAATTAATATTATATAGAGAGGTAAGATTTGTGCACACTGTTTGCAAAACTGACCAGTCAAGGAACCATCCCATTTATGCAATTGATCAGGATTTTGGTTGCTTTCAACTCTCTTCAAACCAAATTCATGAAACTCAAGTTAAAATAGAAGATGTAATTGAAAGTCCTATACCAAATCAAACTGATGTATGGAAACTATTTTTTGATTGTTCTTGTACAAAACATGGAGCAGGAGCTAGGGTAGTTTTAATTTCACTAGAAAAAGAAAATATCACCCAATCACGACTTCAAAGTTACCAACATTGTGGTTGAATATGAAGCTTTCCTTTTAGGACTCCAATTAGCCAAAAGCTTAAAGGTTCAAAACTTAATCGTTTTTACTGATTCAGAAATTATTGTCAAACAAGTGAGAAATGTTTGCCAGACTAAGAATCCTAGAATTAGGTCTTATCGAAATGAAGTTTGGGATTCAGTAGAAAACTTATTTAATTTTTTTAATTTGACTTATATTCCAAGAGATCCGAATATTCATGCAGATGCCTTAGCTATTTCTGCTAGTTCATTTAAAATTCCTGATCAGACCAATGTATTCTATCAAATACAAGTCAACTATAGACCATCAATCCCAAATAATCTAAAACACTGACAGATATTTGAAGATGATGAACATTTGAAATATTTTCTGTAGGTTATAGATGATTTTTCAGTT
The DNA here is from genome assembly GCA_000404065.3 of Pinus taeda. Lineage (NCBI taxonomy): Eukaryota > Viridiplantae > Streptophyta > Pinopsida > Pinales > Pinaceae > Pinus > Pinus taeda. The sequence continues at coordinate 51,213 of APFE031647254.1, read as the reverse complement.
CTACAAATTGATGAATATAGAACCAAAATAATTGAAAATGAAAATGAAAATGATACTTCAAATTTCAATTCAAAAATTTTTGATCATGACATTATTCATTTTTTTAACAATTTTATTCCCAAAGGCCTCATTCCTTTAGAAAAATTGTTTGATCAAAATGATGTGCTCTAAAACCCTCATTCCATTTCTTCAGAAGATGACATAGAAGAAATTAATATTGGAACAAATGATGATACTAAAAACATCAAAATCTGTGCATCTCTAGATCTTGAGATCAAAGCTCAATATCTTAAGTTACTTCAAAATTATAAGCATGTTTTTGCATGGATCTATGCTGATCTAAAAACCTATGATACTTCGTTAATACAACATAAGATTCCTTTAAAGGCAGAAGTAGTTCCTTATCAACAAAATCTTAGGAGGATCAATCTAGCTCTTTTACAAATTGTATAAAAGGAAATTAAGAAAATGCTAGATGCCCAGATCATTATCCCTCTTAGATATTTTAATTGGGTTGCAAATTTAGTTCATGTAAGAAAGAAGAATGGAGAAATTAGACTCTGTGTGGACTTTAGAACTTTGAACAAAGAACCATTAAAAGATAACTATCCTTTGCCCAAAATGGATCAGTTACTTCAAATGGTTTCAGGAGCACAAAGAATTTCTATGCTTGATGGTTTTTTAGGCTATGCCCAGGTAAATGTTGATTCATTAGACAGAGAAAAGACAACCTTTACTATACCCTGGGGTGTATTCATGTATGATAGAATTCCATTTGGCTTAACCAATGCTGGAGAAACATTTCTGAGAGCTATGGATGTAGCTTTTTCGGGTCAGGTAAATAAATTTGTGGTCATTTATCTTGATGACATAACTATTTTTTCTAAATCTGATCAGAAACATCTAAAGCACTTGATGAAGGTTTTTGACAAGTGTAGAAAATTTGGAATATCATTGAATCCTAAAAAGTATTTGTTTGCTATCAAAGAAGGAAAAATGTTGGGCCATATAATTTCAAAAGAAGGAGTAATGATTGATCCCAAGCATGTGTCTACCATTGAAACATTGACCTTACCTAGAAACAAGAAAGAGATTCAAGCTTTTCTAGGCAAGATTAATTTTTTAATGAGATTCATCCCAAATTATGCTGAGATTGTAAAAGATATAACTGACATGCTCCGAAAGGATCATGAAGTTAAATTCACTGTATCTTCTAGGCATGCCTTTGATCAAATCAAGAAAGATATCTCTGAAGCTTCCACCTTGGCTAGCCCTGATTACACTAAACCATTCATTATCTTTTCTTTTATCTCAGAAACAACCCTTGCTGCTATTCTACTACAAAAGGATGAAGATTCCCATGACCAACCCATAGCCTTTTCTAGTAAGATTATGAGAGATGCTAAGCTTAAGTATGACATAATTGAGAAGATAGCCTATGCCCTTATTCAAGCCCTAAAATCATTCAAGATGTATGTCCTACATTCTCCTATTACCGCTTATGTTCCTAATAGTGTTGTGAAAACTGTTTTAACCCAACAAGACACTCATGGAAAGAGAGGTAGATGGATCACTCAAATATTGGAGTTTGATCTAACTATCAAAACTACAAATCTATTAAAAGGACAAGGATTAGCTAAGCTTCTAGCTGAATCCAACTGTAAAGTGCTCGGAATCAATTCTATTTTAGAGATACAAGGGAAGAATCCACAAGAACCTTCTCAAACCTCAGATAGGAAGAATACATAAGAACCTTCCGTTCTTTGTGAAGGGGAGAATCCACAAGTACCTTCCCTTCATCCTGAAGAAAAAAATCCATAAGAACTTTTACCTTTAGATTAGATCAACCCCTTATACATTGATGACAAATTTCTGTTGTTAGATTGGTACCAAGACATTGTAAATTTCTTGATTCAATTTGAATGTCCAACATCATTCTCCGAAAGCCAGTGTAAAACCCTCAAACTAAAAGTAGTCAAGTACTGTATCATAAATGCAAATTTGTACTGGAAAGACCCACTAAATATTTTGTTATTATGTCTAATAGAGTCAGAAATTGAAGGAAACATTGACTAGTTTCATACAAGAGTCTGTGGGGGAAATTATTCTTGGAAAGAAACAACATATAAGATATTAAGGGGAGGATTCTATTGGCAAAAATTGTTCTTACAAGTAGAAGCAAAGGTCAGAAGTTGTGTTCCTTGTCAAATGTTCACTCGTAAGCAAAAATTAACAGCTCCTCCACTGGTTTCATCAATAGTCTCAGAACCTTTAGCCAATGGGGATTATATTTTATTGGAGAAATTCATCTCGCTTCAAGTAATTAGCATAGATGGATCCTCACTGCAATAGACTACTTTACTAAATGGGTGGAAGCAATTCCAGTGAGAAATGCCACTGATTTAGTAGTAATCAAATTTATTGAAGAGAACATCTTATCTAGATTTTGTTGCCCAACTCAAATTGTCACTGATAATGCATCAACTTTTTCTAGTGTTTAAATGATTGAGTTTTCCCAAAAATACCAAATTCTGTGACATCATTCAATTCCATATTACCAACAAGGTAATGGCCTTGTAGAATCCTCTAATAAAAGTCTGGTAAAGGTAATAAAAAAGACTCTAACAGATCATAAAAAGAGCTGGGACTCTCATTTAATTTATGCAGAATGGGCAAACAGAATTACTCCAAAGAGATCTATTGGAAAATCTCCTTTCTAGTTAGCTTATGGCAAAGATGCAATCTTCCCTACCAATTTGGCCTTCCCTCTTTTACAAGTCCTGCAGGACTCAACATATGATTTTTCAAGGAGAATAAATTAGATTATTGAACTAAATGAAAATAGAGATGAAGTTCAATACAAACTGAAAAAGTATCAGAATAAGATGAAAGGCCTGTTTGATAGAAGAGCGAGGGAAAGGGACTTCAAGGAAGGTGATGTAGTTCTAAGATGGGATTCAAGGAGAGAAGAAAAGGGAAAACATGGAAAGTTTGACAACCTGTGGTTTGGACCTTTAACAATTGTTGAAGTGAAGGGAAACAACACTTTTGTATTATAAAATATTAAGGGGCTATATTCCACTTATCATGTAAATGGAAGGTTTCTTAAACATTACATTCAGTACTGAGAAGTTGAAGTAGATTTCATTACTCTCATTGTAAAAACTCCAGTTTCTTTTACTTTTCAAGAAGTTAGTATGTTTTTCTATAGCAAAAGACTCCATAGCCCAAGGAGAAGGCACATGGATCTGTAGGTTCTCTGCATTCTACAGGAGAATGTAGTTCCTAGTTGGAGCCAATGTTGTAGTATTTTTTAGTTTTGTTAAGTTAGAATCAATTAGTCAAAAAATGAAAATATTTTTCAAAAAAATGTTAAGCTAGGATATGGAAAAAAGAATATTGAATAGTTAGGAAATATCTTGATAAATTTTCCATATCAAAGAAAATGTTAAAATAGATGCCATAAAAAATGAAGGCAAAAATAAAATGTTAGGTTAGAGAGAAGAAAAAAGCAATAAACTCTGAAAGTGTGCAAGTACAAGTGCCACTACTTTTACTTTATAATGCAAAACAATGGTTGTCTGCATCTTTTCATAAATGCCACAACCCATGACAGTCAAATAGTTTAATCTTGACTAGTTCATGCTTTAAATTTCATGTTTATAGTTAGAGAATAAAGATATAGCTAAATTATTTAATCTTGGCAGATCAGTAGTTAGGTAGAGAATAATAAGGAGCTCATCAGTTTAATCTGAGCCATTGGATGTTATAAGGTTAGAATTAGATAGTTTACTTTTCAAAAAAGAAGGAAAGAAAAGGGTTTGCTAGCCTAAATGCACCCAATTAAGTGAAGAAAAAATGTTAGGATAAGTAAAGGGTAGGTAGAAGAAAGGTTGCAGAAGTACAAAGCTGATTGAGGCATAAACACATATATATGCTTAATCATGTGTTACAGTGTGCAAGAGGAGTTATGAAGGTGAAAAGATGTTCACAAGTTGATTTGGTTAACTTCCCCTCATTTCATTTCACCCTCCACTACATACTTACTAATTTCCTCATTTTCCCTCATTTCTTATTAAAATACCATTTTCCATTCATTTTCACCTTTGCCCCTTGGTTTCACACATTGCTCCTAGCAATTTACCCTCCAAGGTCATTTCCCTACTGAAAACCCCTTTTCCCTAGTGTGAAACCCTTACCCCATTGAAAAATCACTTTCCCCTTGTAATTTTCCTAAAAACCCATAAAAACCCCCTTATCCTAACTTTTATTCTCCCCTCCACTTTCTTAAGTTAAACTCTGCCATACCCATAAAATCCCGATAAAACCCTTTTAAACCCATAAAACCCCTTTTAGTCTAAGTTTTATTAAAACCCGCTTTATTTTAATTGACTCTGTTATATTGCCATTTCCCGATATAAGAACCCTTTTAACCCACCCTTGGTGTGGTTAACAAACCACCTCATTTAACCTTGTTCTCACTCTTAAAACCATTGCGATACGTTTAATCACACTTTATTCATTACAATAATTAAAAATCACTTGTAATTATTCCCCGGGCCCTACTAATATCTGTCGATTCCCTCCGTGCATCTCAACCGCGCGATAGCCGATAGATCATCCGCTTCTAGATCCAACGACCCACATCAATATCGTACGCTCCCGATCTCATAACTTTACCTGTCCGAGAGCACGCGAGATTTGTGGTTTTGCTCGGCCCCCTTGCGATTACGTGGTAGTCCCACGTTAATTCGCGTGCCCTCAAAGAAAAACCATCCCACTGCCAAAATCGGTGTGATGAGCCTCCGAAACTGCTCCTCGTGTGCGATAAAACAATTCATTGTTCACCATTATGAATTTTTGCACCGAAGTCAACCATTGCCCGTTTAAACGCTGAACCCTCAGTTTCGCTCTTTTAACCCGTTTACACAGTAAAACCTATTTAACCTTGCCTATGCCACCCTGAGCCTCTGCAACCTATTTTTACCTTCGATTACATTCCTGACACTGCCAGGACTCTGTCCATAGGCTACCATGTTCCCTATAGACATTTCGACCCTTCCTGTTAGCTTGTGTTTTTATTAACAATTGATGTGTTTTGAAGGCGAACATATAAAACTTGTTTGTTCCAGATTCACAAGGAAGCGAATTCAAAAGCCTTTATACAGTTAAAAGACAATTACCATTTACACAGAGTAGAATTCATTTACACAGTAATGGTTAAAATAAAGAAGAAATCCTTTACATAGAGACAATAAATGTTAAACATAGGAGGAAAATAAAGACATACAGTTAAAAGACAAACAAGATGAAATATATAGAAATATGATCAATATCCAACTACCCGATACTGAGACATGTAAAAACTAAATGATTTACTATTGAAATACATAGTAAAAACTTGAAATGTACAGTAAAAGTAAAAAAGCAAAGTAAATGGTATTGATAGGTCAACAAGGTCAAAGAGTATTAGATGAAAGTGTATCAGATGAAAGGTCATAAGTAAAAATGACATCCAGTGTGAAGACCAAACAACTAAGAAGCTTAAAGTGAAAAAGATCAAAGACCAAATCCAGTAGAACCTAAATAACATGGACAGCAAGCAACAGTTCAATAGTTGTCTCTATCTTCTTGCATGAAGATATTTCCTTTTCCTAGAATAAATCTATTTTTGTAAAAACAGTTTAGGATATTTTCTTAGTTCCACTATTGTATAAATAACCCTACTTATGAGTTATTATGGGTTCATCATTGAACCATGTTCACCACTGAACCAGGTTGACCATTGAAAGACAGTTGCACTCTTGATGAAGCATTTCAAAACACTTGATATACTTGACTTTTCTGGACCCTTGATAAAAAGAAAAGGACTCTGAATTCAGTTTTACATAGTTTGTGTTTCATGTAAGTTTTTCCAAGGTTACACATTATTTTTTTCTTCATATTCTTATGTCTTACAAAGATACGTAGGTAGGAATAATTGTGTCTCAATCTATTCCTATAAGCTTATGAAGTGATAATCTATAAAGAGAATAGATTAATGAACTGTCTATTTAATTAATTCCCTCTGAATCAATAAATCATCAACATCTTGTTGTAAGCATAAGCATATTATCTTGAACCTTCTGAACGTTGGTCAGAGGTTTTCATACTTATTATTGTTTAATTTTCTATCTGAAAATTGTAATAATCATATAATTTTTTTGTTTCTGCTCGCCACTATTCAAGCTTTATCACTATGTAAAATTTTATAGCAACCCTCTGCTTTGGGATTAATATTATTCAAAAGGTTAGGTATTACAGTGTTATATTTGTTTCATTCATTGGTCCTCCAAGTTAAAACAAAACCCCCAAAAAAATTATCTTAGATGCTCTAGTTTGATAGCTGACCATTATCAACTTAGAGGTACAACAACTCATGCATTAATTAACCATTTATTTATCAACAAAACATGATAAGAGCCATAACTTGAATCCGTCATAAAACCATGCTTATAACAATTATATAACTAAATAATTAAGAATGATATAATAACCATTAAAGCCATATAATAACAAGTATAATTACTCATGAATTACAAGGGGAAGGAGCTCTTATCCATTAAAATCCAACCATGTCAAGGACTTCCATGTACCACTTGACCATAGATTGTGCTGAACTAAATATCTCTTTCAACCAATCACCCTCGTGCCATATTTCAAGCATGAATGTGGGATCTCATGGGATAAACCAATCCATAAACAACTAAGGGAATCCAAAGGTTAAACCACCTCCACCCTCACACTATTGTGGTCTCACCTAAGATGGTCTCAAGATCACAAACAAAATCGAGCTTGGATGCATTAGAATTCCGTCACCATCCCTTGAGGAATTTTCCTATCTTGACCCACCTATTGAGGCTTCCTAGAGAAAACCATGTCCATCCTCGAACCTTAGGATTTTCTTGATACCACCTCACCCGGATCCAAAACCTTCCGGCAACCCAAAGATCAACCAAGAAGGAATCCCATCACACCATGGATATCAGGAAATGGAAAGGCAAGGATAAAACCATTATCAAAACGTGACAAAACTGATGCTAATGACAACAAATAAACCAACTACACACATGCATATACTGTGCATGCCAAAACAAGCTAAGAAGTCATACATGCAACCTGTTACCTGGAAGTATTCCCATTGAAGTTGCTTGATCCAACCTTTTCTTGCTTGATCCTTTCTTTCCTTTACTTCCCTTTCCTTTCATTATCCTTCCTTTGCTTCTCCTCTTGATATTCTTCTCCTCTCTTTGACTAATTACAAAACTGGACTAACAAATGGCTAAATTAAAAGATCTATTATTGATGCCTCTAATTTCTTCATTTCCCCTCTATTTTCCTTCAATTTCCTCCTCATATGCAACCTGTGACCTTTCACCTCCCTTTTATCCTATTTTCCTTTGTTTTCATAAATAAATTCCAATTAATGCTTTTTTCTTCCTTTTCAAAGCCTTTTCCATGACCTTTTCTAATATTCCATTAGCCATAATAAACAACAAGTGATTCCCACTAGGATACTTTGCCCAACATTCAACTTGGAATACATGTCCCATGACCTTGGTCTTATTTTTCCTTTATTGACTTTATTACATGAACGTTTAACCCGGGGCTTTTACAGATCCCTCCCCTTTAGGGAACACCATCCTCAGTGTTCAATGACACCTACAACCAACAAAACCGCTGAAAACCAAAACATACTACACATGGATATTCATAACTCATCTCATTGCAGTATTTGCAATGAGAAACCTTCTCGAAAGCAAAACCATCATGCAAAACATGACAACATGACAACCATACCTCTTATTAGAGCTTTATAACACAACTCATTACAATATTTATGATAACAACCATACATAAATATGTACATATACTAAAAACTCATTTGCCTTCACCAATAAAGAATGAAGGATACATAGCCCACATCAAATCATCCATCTCCCATGAATATTCAACAAGTGCAAAGTGCTTCCACTGCACCTTAACTTGATCGATTTCTTTGTTCCAGAGCATAAGTGATTTACACTTCAATATGCACTGAGGTTTCGACTGGAATTCTCCTTGTGGCTCCACTTGCAATACAAACAAATCAATAACATGATAAACATCCTCTACATATTTTTGAACAATGAAACATGGGAAAAATCATGGAATTTCACGTTTAGAGTTACTGAAAGTTTGTAGGCCACTGGTCCAATCCTCTCAAGGGTCTCAAAAGGCTTGCAATACCGAGGTGCCAACTTGGAACATGAACCAATCATTAAGGAACTATTCTTGGGCTTGATGTGCAATTACACATTCTACCCAATCTAAAACTCCTTAAATGCCCTGTGATGGTCTGCATAAATTTTCTACCTGTCCTCTGCTACCTTCATATTCTTCTTTATAACCCACATTTCTTGTTCCATCTTTGCCAACATGTCTGCTCCAATAAGTAACATGTTCACTATATTACTCCAGTTGATGGGAGTATTATAACCACCCATAGAGTGCCTCAAATGGACTCATCCTCAGTGACTCCTGATAACCATTGTTGTAAGCAAGCTCAACCAGTGGAATATACTCCTTCCACCTTTGCTGCTGACGCATGATATACATCCTCAGTGTTAAAATTGTAAACTAGGTCCAAATTTCACTTTTGACAACTCATTTGATGGATATAATTATTGCATTAAATTCCTCTTTTCGAGAGGACCAAAATTGACCTAAAGATCATTAAATTTGGACAAGGGAAAGTGTATTTTTGAATTATAAGCCCACATCTTCATATTTTATCAAGTCGACCATAAAGAAAATTGGACACCCTTGGAAGGCTATAAATACGAGTGACCTTGACCTCATTTGGACATCATCATGAGATATTCTTCTATTTTTTTTTTTTTTTTTGGCTCACATAGATCTGTGGCAGATCCGCATAAGAATGGGTTTGCACAAAGGTGAAATTGCAGGGTTCGAAACTCGCACCAATGTTTTAGGGTTTTGGACCTCGGTCCCAGGAATGTCATAGATAGATCTCGGCTATAGTCACTTGTTAACTGTCTCATTCATGTGACTGAAGCCTTTAATTTACTTGTACAACATTTCCTCCATGTGATTGGGAACTAGGGTTTAGTTTTTCAGTTAGCCGAAGTCTTCGCTTGTTAACCACAATGTTCGAAAGTTGACCGTAGATAGTGACAATTCATTACAAGCTTCTGAATCATGGTTTTGAGTATGAGCATGGTTGTGTTCATCTTATGGATGTTTTTTAGTTTATTTTTCTGATTAGGTTTATGGTTGAAGATATGGATCATTGTACTCTCTTTTGTTGAATCATTCAATGAATATCTAATAAGAAGAATAATTTGAAAATTTATTCCCCATAGTGGGTTTTACCCTAGTCTTTGATCAATCTTGGTGTCTCTACTGTGAATGTTTTTCTTCTATTGTGGGCCTTTATGTTCCACTGCATTGATGATGATTATATTTTTGTTTCTACATAGTTGCATATGTTATTGAATAATGATGTAAATCTGAATAATGCTATGCTGTTATGGGGTGAATTCAAAGTGTTAATGAATAAATGCAATTAAAAAAGCAAAGAAAAATATAGACATAAGAAATATTAACATGGAATCAGAGCTGGGCTGAAGAAAAGTCATCAAGATCACCCCTATAATGGCACCATGGAAGGAAGCAAGAGAGGATGGAGGAGACCTAAAAGAATTCTAGGGTTTGAAGGAAACCTTAGGCAATTTGGTTATTAGGGTTTGATGGATAGTATAAGGTTAGGGTTTGAGAGAAACCCTAGTTAATGTAAAATATTTCAGATATGAAATCTAGAAACCCTAGCATAGTGAATGTGAAGATGTTCAAGCACTTGGGATAGATTTGATGAAACCCTATATGGGATAGTTTCTACTAGGCCTGGTTATTGATGAAGTTGATGAATATATATTTAAGGAAACAAGTGGACAATGGACAATGATGGATCTTATAGGTTGGCTCAAGAGGGGTATGATCACCTTTGATTGAAGATATGTACTTTTCAATTTATGATGCTTCATTACGTCTTTAGTTTTGTTTAGACTTATGGATCTGATTATTGTTTTGATTATTACTCATACTTATTGCATGTATATTTGAGTAATTGGATGCTTCTAACCTCTTGATGAGTTGTGATTAGTGGATCCATCTTGAGGGTCATGGCTAGTGTAGGAAAATAAGAACTAGCATCAGAAAAGGTAAAGAGGGACCTGATGAAAAGGTGGCAAAGTGCTACAAGCTTCCTATGTAAAATAAGAAGGTACACATGTATTTTAAGACTACAAGGTATGCATGATACATTTTTCCAATGTTATGTTTCAATTGTAATATTGGATGACAAGGTAAGCCCTAAGGTATGATGAGAATGTCTCTTTCACAAATGGCTCATGTATGCATATGGAAGAATGTTTCATTCATGATACCTATGATGAAATGATGCACTTAGTAGTGAACGTGTATCTTGCCTTTTAGACATGATGAACTTCTTGATTCTATGAAGCTACTTAATATTGATATTTGAGATATCAGTATACTTGATGTTTGGCTAACATATATTATTTTGGATATCTAGATCCCATAAAGAAGGCTAGCACCTTCATTCTAATAGATGGTAACTTGATACTATTGATAATGTTTGTGATAAGCGTGGTAATCCTGATGATAGAAGTGTAACAATGAGATTGATATTCATGATCTTATTATTGACCGTGGTTAGGTTTTTGATGAGCTTAGTAATTATGAGATATGGTAAAACTGAATGACCTCACTTAATGAAAGTAATATTGTGTTCATGATATTTAAAGTATTATGTTACACTTGTCAGTTTTCATAATCATATGATTCTATCCCATGATGAAAATTTGATGTCATTTTCATATGCAATGATGAAGTAGATGATGCAGACATGCTATGACCATGATGAATATATGTTTTATAACATGAAGTAGCTTGATAGTATTATAGATAGGTTGATGACATATGGATGAAGGGAATGCTCATTAAGAGGGAGAAACTCTCCATAAGATCCCTACACTATTGGGTGCGGAGCCTCATTATCTTCTTTATTCAAAGGTATGACCGCATTGGACCCCAGTTCATAATGTGGCAGCAATGCCGCCCGTAATATTTATGCTGCAAGGGGGGTAGCTGTGACCTTTGGGAGGCCCCGCTGGTAGGGGATCAGGTGCAACACCTCCATAACTAAAAATAGATGTAAAATTGCCTTGTAAAATGTTGTAATTTCATAGTCAATATGGGTTGTTCATTAGGTGGAGATATGACAGTAGAAGTTATGCTTAATGTTTAATGTAGGGTCTTTTGCCCTAGAAGGCAACCCCTTGCTATATATGAGGGAATTGTATTGCGTCTATGTAGATATGGATTCTGAGTGAGGAAGAGAGAGGAGATTGAGGGAAAAGAGGGAATTACAATGGATCTACTGTAGGTTGTATCTCTTCAGTTTGCTGGATAATATAAAAGGAAGGACTGGCTATTTCTCCATGGATGTAGCCAAAACTGGGTGAAACACATATATCTGTGTCTCTCTTGTTTTATGTGTTTTCTGTATTTGTATTTCTGCAATATATTTTATGCGTTCTTTTTCTCTATATTATAAATTTTTCTAACAATTGGTATCAGAGCCAAAGGTCTATTTGGTTGATAAACTCATAGGAGAGAAGGGTTCTTGGTTTGAGTGGAAGCAATGGCAGAAGATGGTAGGTTTAGGGTCAAAACATTTAATGCCAAAACTACGATCTGTGGAAGATGCAGATGGAAGATTATTTGTAATAGAGAGATCTATACCAACCATTGGGTGGAAAGGCAAAGAAGCCAATGAGTATGAAAAACATAGAATGGGATATTCTTGACAAAAAAGGCACTTGGAACAATACGACTGTGCCTAGCAGGGTCGATAGCATTTAATATTTTAAAGGAAACGATAACAGAGGGTTTAATGTCGACATTGGCCAAACTATATGAAAAACCCTGAGCCTCAAATAAGGTATTTCTTATGAAGAGTTTATTTAATATGAAAATGTTAGAAGGTGGATCCGCTGCTGATCATTTAAATGAATTTAATACAGTTACCAGTCAGTTAAGTTCTGTAGGGGTAAATTTTTATGATGAATTTAGAGCTCTGTTATTTCTGTGCTCATTACCAAACAATTGGAATGGTTTAGTTATGGCCATTAGTAACTCTGTCTTTGGATCTAGTACTTTAAAGTTTGATAATGTTGTTGGTGCAATCCTTAGCGAGGAAATGCGATGGAAAAGCTCTGGTGAGACATCAGGGAATGCTTTGATTGCAAAGAATAGGGGAAGAAAAATGGAAAGAGGAAAGAGCCCATGATATCATAGTAAGTCAAGGAAAGGTAGATCCAAGTCCATATTGGGGACAATGTGCTAGAAATGTTGGAAGAAAGGACACCTGAAGAAAGATTGCAAGTCTCGGAGGGGAAAAGAAGGAGACACACAACAATAAAACAATCATGAAACGAATGTGATAGGTGATGTGACGAAAGATGCTTTGATTCTTTCTTTAGAAAATCTTATTGATGCATGGGTGGTAGATTCAGGGGCCTCATTCCATGCCACACCTAATAGGAAACATTTTCATGATTATGTTCAAGGAGATTTTGGATAGGTTCGATTGGGTGATGATAAAGCTTGTAAAATCATTCGAATGGGTACAATTTTCATAAAACAGCAAAATGGAAATCAATGGCTATTGAAGGAGGTAAGGCATGTTCTAGATCTGAAGAAAAATCTTATTTCAACACTACAGTTGGGAGGTGAAGGTTGTGTAACTACTTTGACAGATAAAACCTAGAAGGTTAATAAAGGAGCCCTGGTAATAGAAAAAGGAGAAAAGGCTGGTACATTGTATTTATGCAATGTTATTTGTAATTCTGTTAATCTCTACTGGAGAAGATACTACATTGTGGAATAATAGGCTTGGGCACATGAGTAAGAAGGGGATGAAGATCCTTCACTCAAGGAATTTGTTGCCAAGTTTGAAGTATGTTGATTTGGAATTCTGTGAAAATTGTATTTATGGAAAATAGAAGAGAGTCAGATTTCTCAAAGTTGGGAAAGAAAAGAAGAGCGAAAAATTAGAGCTTGTGCATACAGATGTATGGGGACCTTCTCAAGAATCATCTCTCGGTGGCTCTCATTATTATGTTAATTTTATTTATGATGCAACCAGAAAAACCTGGATTTATTGTATTTGAAATAAATATGTTGTATTTGGTACTTTCAACAAATGTAATGCTTTGGCTGAAAATGAGATAGGAAAAAGGTTGAAGTGTATTAGATCATACAATGGAGGTGAATATTGCAACAAAGAGTTCAATAGGTAATGTTTAGAAAATGGAATTTGTAGAGAGAAGATAGTTCCAGGAACACCACAACAAAATGGTGTGTCAGAAAGGATGAATGGGACAATCATGGAGCGTGCAAGGTGCATGCGATTTCATGCAAGATTTCCTTTACGATTTTTAGAAAATGTTGTAGATACTATTGTTTATCTAATAAACAAAGGGCCTTCAAGTTCCTTTGATGGTGGTATTCTAGAGGAGGCATGGATAGGTAAAAATGTAAACTACTCATTTTTAAAAACTTTTGGTTTTGAAGCCTTTGTCCACATTAATAAATAAAATAAGACAAATCTTGAGGCAAAATCAAAGAAATGTACTTTTATTGGATGTGGTGTTAATGATTTTGGTTATCTCATTTATGATTATGAAAAACACAAAATCATTAGAAGCAGAGATGTCATATTCAATCAAAAGGTTTTGTATAAGGATCAGCTGTAGGAAAAGAAATAAGAAAAAGAAAACAAAGAATACACAGTGCTTGAAGAGATCACAGAAAATTGATAGTGCCTGAAAACCATAATGATCAACAGCTAGAAAAACAACAACAACAACAATAACAACAACAACAACAATAAGCACCTTAAACACCTTAAAGTGGTGTTAGAATATCTACTAGGATAAGTAGACCCCCTGAACGATACTCTCCTTCATTATATTATGTACTGTTGACTGATCCTAGTGAACCAGAATATCATGAAGAAGGAGTGCAAGTAGAAACTAGGAAGAAGTGGGAGCAAGCCTGGAAAGAAGAGATGGACTCTTTAGCACATAACCAGACTTGGGACTTAGTCAGGTTGCCTGCAGGTAAAACAACATTGCAAAACAAATGGGTTTACATGTTGAAGGAAGAAGGTGGAGGTAGGCAAAGGTATAAAGTTAGACTCATGGTGAAGGTGTTTGCACAGAAAAAGGGTATAGAATTTGATGAGATATTTTCTCCTATTGTTAAAATGACTTCAATCAAAACTATTTTAAGCCTAGTAGCAACTGAAAATTTGTATCTTGAGCAGTTAGATCTAAAGACAACTTTTCTCCATGGGGATTTGGAGAAGATATAGTATATATATAATAAAATTATATATATATTATATATAGCACCACAAAAATATGAGGTAAAAGGGAAGGAGAAACTAGTGTGTAGGTTGAGCAAGAGCTTGTATGGCTTAAAAGAGGCTCCAAGGCAGTGGTATCTAAAATTTGACAGGTTTATGTCTGAACAAGGTTATACTAGATCTCACTTTGATCACTGTGCTTATCTTAAAAGACAAAATGATGGCAACTATATTATATTGTTATTGTATGTAGATGACATGCTTGTTGCAGGTTATAACATGTAGGAAATAAATGTGCTAAAACAAAATGGTGAAATCATTTGCAATGAAGGATTTGGGTGCTGCAAAACAAATCCTTGGTATGAGAATAACTAGAGACAGGAAGAATTGCAAATTAACATTGTCTCAAAGTAAGTACATAGAAAAGGTGTTGAAAAGGTTTAATATGCAAAATGAAAAACCAGTTAGTATACCTTTCACTAGCCATTTCAAATTAAGTAAGGAGGAGTGTCCCAAGACTCAGGGAGAAATGGCTCATATGTCTAAAGTTCCATATACATCAGTAGTTGGAAGCTTAATGTATGCAATGGTCTGCGAAAGACCTTATATTGCACATGCAGTGGGAGTTGTAAGCAAGTAGATGAACAATCTAGGCAAAGAACATTGGATGGCGGTGAAGTGGATTCTCAAGTATTTTTGAGGTACCACAAATGAAGCATTATGCTTTGGTGGTTCAAACATTGTTGTATAGGGATATGTTGATGCAGATATGGCGGGTGATAGAGATAATAGGAGGAGCAGAAAAGGGTATGTGTTTACTATATGTGGAACAACTATTAGTTGGGTTTCAAAACTGCAAAGTGTTGTTGCACTCTCAACAATGGAAGTAGAGTATGTTCTACTATAGAGGCTAGTAAAGAAATGATTTGGTTACAAAGGTTTCTGGATGAATTGGGTAAGAAGCAAGAGTTGGGCAGGTTATACACTGAAAGCTAGAGCGCCATACATCTTACAAAGAACACTGCATTTCATTCCAAGACAAAACATATACAGCTCAAGTATCATTTCATACGGTCAGCATTGGAAGATAAACAATTGAAGCTGGAAATGATACACACTAGCTAGAATCTTGGAGATATGTTAAGAAAAGTTGTAACCAAGGAGAAACTGAGATTTTTATTAGTTTTAATTGGTCTTCAAGTATGATGAAGAAGATGAGAAACAACCAAGTCTAAAGTGGAGTCATTGTCCAACAAATGAAGCAACAATGAAGTTTCTATAATCAGTCTCCAAGTGGGAGATTGTTGGTTGTGGAGCTTGATTATCTTCTTTATTCATAGATGTCATCACATTGGACCCCATTTCATAATGTGGCGGAAATGCCACCTGTAATATTTACGTTGCAGGAGGGTCCAGGGGGGGTGACTGTGACCTTTGGGAGCCCTCCCCTAGTGGGGGATTAGGGGCACTACCCCTGAAGCCAAAAATAGATGTAAAATTTCCTTTTAAAATGTTGTAATTTCATAGTCAATTTGGGTTGTTCATTAGGCGGAGATCTGATGGTAGAAGTTATGTTTAATTTAGGGTTTTTTTCCCTAGGAGGTAACCCCTTGATATATATGAGGGAATTGTATTGCATCTATGTAGATCTGTATTTTGAGTGAGGAAGAGAGAGGAGATTGAGAGCAAAGAGGAAATTACGGTGGATTTGTTGTAGGTTGTATCCCTTCAGTTTTCTAGATAATATAAATGGAAGGACTGGTTGTTTCTCCCAGGATGTAGCCCAAACTTGGTGAACCACATATATCTGTGTCTCTCTTGTTTTATGTGTTTTCTGTGTTTGTATTTCTACAATATATTTTATGTATTTAGTTGCTCTATAATATAAAATTTTCTAACATACACCTATTATCATTTGCATTATATGTATAGAAGACTCTTTCGTTGAAGTAATATTTATGGACATGAACAGACAAATATCTAATATTGTTGGTCTGCAAAAAGGTTCTAGTCTAAGAAGAATTTTTTTTCCTCACTCTAAGCCTTATCAGCACGTAATCAAGCCTAAGGATACAACTATAGCCTCTCAACCACATGGGGGAAGGTCTATGGGTGTGGTCATGCCTGTAGAATACAAAAATGAAGATTTGTGCATGAAATCATAAGTTCACTTGATGGATGGAAATCCTATAGACATGAAGCAATCAACAAAAAGTTCTATGAGCAAGAAAGTTTGAATATTTAACTTTCTAGAAAGATTGTGAATGTGTTGACTAAAATTGTGTTTGAAGGTGATCAAAATATGCATATTAGTATGTTATTTTTATTTCATTATTGACTCAAGTGTATGACAATATTTAATAACACTTGCAAGGGTTTGACTAGATTTGATTGATTGATATAAATAAACAGTTTTTGGAGTTTTGACATGATGCATGATAATGATTTATAACTTTGACTTGATGTTGAGATACATTTTTGGCTATAGATCTCACTATGAGAACAAATTTTGGGTTTTGACCCGATGACTAATTATTTGATTTGACGATTAATGATTTGCATAGTGTCTTTCGGTGACTTATATTGGTATTCAATAGATATTTTATGCTGACATCATTAGCTTTGACACATTGGTTGAAGCATAAATAATTGTGATTTACTATGAATCAGTCTCACAATAAAAGGATGGAACCAACATTACTTATCCTTGGTGTATTCATTTGCATCTAGCGAAATAACTGATTTCTATTATGATCATGAGGATCACTTGATGAAGTTTGGTTTGATATTAATTAGTATTTGACAATTTCTTGGCATGAAAATAGATGGAGTCATAACTTGATATTTGGATGCGAGCTCTTCTTATCACCTAGTCCAAAGAATTTTTTATAGTGACATAGATGATTTTGATATCGGTTTTTTTATTGGCATCTAAAGGTTTGATAAACTGACTTAGTTTATTTGATTGCACAATATTGATGTATGTAAGGCTAAACATATTGGTTTGTTAAAGTTTTATGTTTGCAGAAAGCATTGTATGAAAAACGCTCCCTGAGCCTAATATGTCTGCATTGACAATTATTTGGTGAAGCGAGGATGATGTGTCAATCCAAACCTCTACTTCAAAAGTGGTCCACGGTATGAATTTGATTTTGGTTTTTATATATACTAATGGTCTATTCTTGACAGGTAATGAGCCTCTGATGATCAAAGTAATAGGGAGATGGTCTCTTAAGTTCAAATTGAAAAATCATGGCATGATGAATTACTTTTTGAAGTTGGGAAAATAAAATCTATATCATGAAGCTATTAAGGAATTTTTGGAAAGTGGAAATGAAAATCCTTGGACACTCAAATTGAATTTCAAGAATTTGTGAAGAGATATTGTTAAACTTGAATTGGAAAATGATAGTTGATTGAAGCATTGATGTTCCAACACTCGTTCGTATATATATGTGTTTTTCATAGAACAACTTGAATGTATTCATGATTGTGATGATTCATACACATTGAGTTTCCACCGAGCACCCTTCGAAATATCTGCATGGGAAGACCAATTTTTTGGTCTGGAAAATTATTCTTGTGATATGTGACTGCATGGATGTAATGATGCTATTTGGGATCATTATTGATGAGCACATCTGGGTGCTTCCTTAGTATGATATCTACCATGATGTTTTGGATGAGAATTACATTACTTTAAGCACAACCAAGGTTGAGTATGATGTCGCTAGCATGACTGACTATGAAGCCATATGAAAAATCTATTTGGAGAGCCATTTGAGTAGGGTTTGGATATGACAGGGATACATTGTGATAATAATGAGTGGGATCCAATTGATAGATATATTCAATTGGTATTGTTATATGAGATAAGCTTAGGCTTGTGGTTTCTACCTCCATGAGAGGGAGGATGTCTATGGTATCCTTTTTGTGATATATATATTTTTATTCTAGTATGATATTTAATTTGATGTATTGTATGAATAAGAGAGAAACTGGTATTGAGACATGATGATTACCAGATATGAACAGGATAATAAATTTATGATCTATAGAGAGCTTCGCTGACTGAGGACACTGAGCCAACTCCCCCACCCCCAACCCTTGTTTGAGCTCCTAGGGTGTAGAATTGAGATGGAGGGCTCTGGGGTTGATGGATCTCTAGATGGTAGGGTCGTATATGTTTTACCCTATCTGTTAGCCATAGGGTTGGATATGTTGCTACCTTATCTCGATCTTTGCAGATTATAACCTAGTTGGCATCATACCCACAAGCTGGGCTTGTTGGGATTGTCCCTCCCCATATGGACAACAGGTTGAGGAGGCTTGAGGCCTGTGATCCTAACCCTTTTTTAAGTGGAGTATCTATCCCAATATCAGATTATGATTCAGGTGTTCTCCCACATGACTCTTGAGGGCCATTGTTGGGAAGATCAACAAGAAATATGATGGGTTGATATGTGCTCCCCTATATCCCCTATTGATCATTCGAGGTTGTATATTTTTAGCTCCCCCATGTGATTGCAGATTAAGATGTGCTCCCCAATGCTATTTTGATATGTGCTCTCTGATGTTAATGTAGGTCATAGATTTGAATCCCCGCTGATGTTTCCCTGGTGGTAGCATTGGGATCCCCATTGTAATTAATTCTGCGTGGTAGCAGTGGTTCCCTGAAAAGAGGGTGGTAGCTTCGGCTCCCCTTCAATGTCAAATTCTTATTCTTTTAGATTTGATAATGTTTAGAAATTGGGCGAGGACAATCGAGAGATAAACAGGAATAAGGAAGAGATGAATCGAGATGAACAATGATGATACATGATGACGAGATACTTGAGATTGGATATGAACTAATGACAGGATACACATTACATGATGCAAGTGGAATTATCCCTAGTTGAGGGTGAGTGTTAAAATTGGAAATTAGGGCCAAATTCTAGTTTGGATAACTCATTTTATGGAGATAATGATTGCATTGAATTCCTCTTTTCAAGAGGACCAACATCATCCAAAAGATCACCATATTTGGACAAGGGAAAGTGTATTTTTGAATTATAAGCCCACATGTGTATATTTGATTAGGTTAGCCATAAAGAAAATTGGACACCCTTGGAAGGCTACAAATAAAAGGGAACTAAACCTCATTTTTACATCATCACGAGACATTATTCTATTCTCTTTCTTCTTTTTGGCTTGCACAGGTTTGAGGAAGATATGCAGAGGAATGGGTTTGCACGAAGGTGAAATTGTAGCGTTTGAAGCTCACATTGTTTTTATATGATTTTGGGCCTTATTTGTAGGCATGCCACAAAGAGATATCAACTGTAGTCGTTCACTGACCGGCTCATCTGTGCGACTGAAGCCTTTCAGTCGCTCTCACAACATGTCCTCCATGAGACTAGAAAATAGGGATTGGTTTTTCAGTTATCCGAAGTCTTTTCTCATTGATTGCAATGTTCGACAGTTGACTGCAAATAGTGAAAGTTCAATACAATCTTTTGAATCAGGGTTTTGAGTATGAGCATGGTTGGGTTCATCTCATGGATGTTGTTTAGATAATTTTTCTAATTAGGTTTATGGTTGAAGATATGGATGATTGTACTTTATTTTATTGAATCATTCAATGACAATCTAATAAGAAGAAGAATTTGAAAGGGTTTTCCCATAGTGGGTTTTTCCCTGGTCTCCGATCAATCCTGGTGTCTCTATGTGTGAATGATTTTATTCTATTTTTCCTTTATGTTTTGTTGCATTGATGAGGTTAATATTGTTCTTTCTACATAGTTTCATATGTTGTTGGATAATGATATAAATTTGAATAATGTTATGATGTTATGGGGTGAATTTAATGTGTTAATGAAGAAATGAAATTATCAAAGAAAAGAACATATACCTAAGAAAAATTAACACTCAACATATCCCCTATTATCCTGTTTACCCTTTCTGTCTATCCATGTTTCTGTAGATGATAAGTTGGGCTGAAGACTAACTCTGTACCGAAATCCACAAATAACTCCTTCAAAATCTTGGAAGTGAAGTTGATATCCCCATCCAATAGAATATTCTTTGGAACACCATGAAATCTCGCTATATCACTAATGAAGACCTAGGCTTCCTCACAAGTTGAATAAGTGGTCTTTACTGGAATGAAGTCAGCTACCTCATTCAACCTGTCAACCACAAACATGATGGAATCATGATTCTTTGATGTCCTTGGAAAACCTATAATAAAATCTATGGAAATGGACTCCCATTTCCACTCTAAAATTGGAACACGATGTAACAAACCAGTGGGATTCTTACACTCAACTTTCACTGGCTGACATTCCAAGCATTGAGAAACAAAATCTACCACTTCCTTCTTCATATTTAGCCAATAGTAGAACTTATTCACAACTGTCGACATCTTCTGATACCTTGAGTGACCTGAATATGGCTTGACATGAAACTCCCTCAAGATAATCTTCTTGAGCTTACTATCATCCAACACATATATCCTAACCCTAAATCTGACCTAGATATCCACTGTGAGACAATGGTCCACATCCTCATCACCTATACCTTTCTATTGTAACATGTGCTTAATCTCCCTCTACCTATCATCCTTTTGTCCTGCCTTGAAGATCTGATCTTGTAAAATTGTTCAATATGAACTCATAGCTCCCACATGATTTACCTATACTTTTCTACTAAGAGTGTCCACAACCCTGTTCTATTTTCCTTTAATGCACCATATCTTGAAGTAAAACTCATTTATTGTGGCCAACCATATAGCTTACCTGGAATTCAGATTCGATTAGTCAAACAAGTACCTCATCCCACTGTGGTCACTCATCAATACAAACCTCCTTCCAAGAAGATAACGTCTTCACATCTTCAATGCATGAATGATCATTTCCAACTCAAGATCATGTATCACGTAGTTCTACTCATGCTCATTTAGTTTCCATGACTCATAGCACACCACCTATCCCTCCTACATTACGGCTCTGCCAGGTCCTCTCCTGCAAGAATCTGTGCACAACATGAAATATTTAGTTGGATCTGCAATATTTAACATCAGAGCATTTGTAAGCAACTACTTCAACTACTAAAAACTTGCTGCACATTCCTCTATCCATTCAAATTTCTTTCCTTTCCTCTGCAATGATGTAATAGGATATGCAATCTGTGAGAATTTCTTGATGAACCTCCATTAATAACCTGCTAGCCCCATGAATGATCTGACCTCATCTACATTATTAGGAGTTTCCCACTCCATGATAACCCTTATCTTTTTCCAATCCACCATTATGCCTTTCTTGGAAACAACATTTCCCAAGTAATCTACCTTTTTCTGAAAGAAACTACATTTACTAAGCTTAGCATACAGCTGATTCTCTCTTAGAAATATCAATATTGCTGCTAAGTGTTTGGTATGATCTTCCTCATTCTTAGAATATATCAATATATTATCAATGAACACAATAACAAACTTGTCTAGATAAGGGCACAACACACTATTCATCAAGCATATAAAAGTAGCTAGAGCATTAGTTAAACAGAAGGAACTACAATAAAATCATAATGCCCATACCTAGTCTAGAAAGCAGTCTCATAGATGTCCTCTTCTTTAATGCATACCTGATGGTATCTTGATCTCAAATCAATATTTGGGAACACCACTTCTCCCTTCAACTGGTCAAAAAAGTCATATATCCTTGGCAACAAATACCTATTCTTGATTGTCACCTTATTCAGCTGCCTGTAATAAATGCACAATCTAAGAGTACCATCTTTCTTCTTCATGAACAACACTGGTTCACTCAAAGGTGATACACTTGGCCTAACGTTTCCCTTGTCAATCATTTCCTTCAATTGCAACTTCAATTATACCACCTTTGGAGTGCTTATCCTATAATGTGCCATCAATGCTGATACTGCCCCTAGTACCAACTCAATTGAAAAGTCCGCTTCCCTATGAGGAGGAAACTCTAAAATATATACTGGAAACACATCCTGAAACTGCTGCAATATAGGGTACCTCTTGAAGACTTTCGCATCCTCAACATCCTTACCCTTGTCACTGGAAATATGGACTATAAATAGTACACACCCCTTGTTGCAACTACACTTTTTGTGTGTAGCTATGATCATCCTCACCGATGTAGGATTCTTCTTTCCCTAGAAGATTCTCTTTTCCCCATTATCACCCTAGCACTCAATGGAATTGTCATAGCAATCTACTTTGGTCTTGTAGAGTTGGAACCAATCCATACCAAAGGAATACTATATGATGCCAATGGAAGCACATTTAGATGTGTTGATGTAGGCATACCATTCAACTCAAATGCACAAGATCTTACCCATTGATGAACTTCCTTCTTAGTACCTGTAGTCAATTGCACCAACCAAGACTCTGCATGCACTTCTTTCCTCAAAACATGCTTATCCACCAGGTTAGGATTAACATAACTATAAGTCGATACAAGGTCAATAAAAATACAAACAACTCTATCAGAGAGCTTACCTTCCATTTCAATACTGGATGTCTGGTGATATTCTTGCATGTTTTCCACAAGTACATAAATTCGAGGAATTCTATAGCCCACATTCCCAAATTTATGTGGCTATTGAGGACTATAGATATAAAGCCTACCACCCTAGTACAATGGACAATCCTCCTTGTGATGATATTTGCCAAAAATCCATCACAACAATGGTCCCCTATCATCACCTCTATTTTTTTGATCTCCAAGGAATGACCCATTTCCCTTTTCAACTACATTAAAGTTCTTGTAAGGAGAAACATTTTATTTCTCACCTACATCCCGATGTCTTCCCTACTTCAGTGTCCACTTCCCTTTAAATTTGTAATTTCCCTTCAAATAATGCTTAGGCTCAACTTTATGCTTTGAATACTCATAACAATGCTTTAGTTTCTTGATGGAGACCTCCAGCGACCGTGGCTCATCAAACTCAATCCATTTTTTATATGTTTCTAGCAAGCCACTGATGAACCTATGAATCTTCACTTTCTCATCCTTAAGGTAAGGCACATACCTCAATAATTATAGAAACCTGTTAGTATACTCATCATATATGATGTAAACCATCTACAGCTCATAAAACTCCTTAGTTCTGTCATCATAATACCTCTCAGACATGTACTTATTGTTCAAGAGTCTCTTGAACTCATCCCAAATCAATTATTCTTCTTGAATGTCATTGAAATTTTTCACATATTCCCACCAAATGTTTGATTTCCCTTTAAGAATGAAGGTGTCTATTTTTACTTTCATGTTACAATATGAATAGTAATGTAATCCAAATAATTTCTTCATCCCAAGCAACCATGCCTCTACATCTTTTAACTTCTTCATCTCCCCATCAAAGGTTGGTGGCTTCACTTTCTTGAACTCTTCAAGAAAGTACTCACTCCTCCTATAAGGATGTTGGTGGCGATGATGATGATGTCTCCTAGACAAGGGAATAGAAAAAAACTCATACATACCAGTCCTCCTGTCAAGTGTACCCAATGATTTTCCACCTCTCATTGTGTCTCCTCTATCCAACCTATATCTTGACCGAGACCTGCTACCATAGGCTCCATTCTAAGTCTTCTCTGTCTCCTCTTAACTAATCCTCGTATGTTCCAATCCCTGCAAGTCTAAAAAACTCTAAAGGGGATTGCATTGACCTATGCCTACTTTCTTGAGCCCTTGAAAGTCTTTACTGAGCCTCAACAAACCTATCAATGTTGGCGTTTCAACTTCTAATATTTTCCCACAAAATCCTCAGTGTATCTACTATATGATGAGAGTAATCATCTCCCTCCTACCCAAATTTTCTGTAGAGAGAGTCACATGAATTGTAATCCACCATTTTTCTTGTCATCTTTTATTCTCTTCTTCCTACAAGTGTACCATGTTAGATAAACCAAATAGATACCATAAATAAAATCATACCTTAATGACATTTATGGGAGGTTGATCTCATCTACAAAATCAGTCAACATTAGCATGATACATGTGTAATCATAATCATATTAATATATCAACATCATGCATGATAATACCAACTGCATATAGTGACCTCATGCATGACAACCATAACCTTAACAATGCATGCATAACCACATGCATCTAGCCCATAAGGTCCAAGTGTTTGAACCATGTTCTGATACCACTATGTAATCACCGCCTCCAATATCTACCCATTTTCACCAGATTACCCTAGGGTAAACATGTTCTTAGGGCTACTATGACATGACTCAACATCCTTTGATGACCTTAAGGAAATGGAGCTGACAAAATAAGACCTTACAAACTTCCCTTATGTGCTACAGGACCCCTGAGAACTAGCTAACCATTCCAGGTGTCCAACTCTTGAGATAACTTTATTTTTCAGTGAGATAGACCCCAAGTCGCTCCCACAACAAGGCCTCCAAGTGAATGTAATCCTATAGTCACTCCCATAGGCCTACTTCCCAGTGACTGTAGAATTGTTTTATGTAGTTCTGTGCCAGCGACCGCAATATCTAAGACACTTTTTCAAGGTTAGGATCCAAACCTTTTCCCATAACTTAATGAAATACTTAGAAAGATAAAAATCATAATGACAAATATTTTAACTCAAAACTTAATTAGGGACTCACCCTGGCCCATCCTAACCACGACAGTCATTCCGTCAAACACATGATGAACATGCAACCTATAGGTACTAAATGCATGTCTGAACATAGAGATCTAAAAATTATCTAAGGTTTAGCAAGAAGAAATAATGCCCTCTCACAATAATTGCAATAACATCTATTAGGTCATGCATTTAGTAACCATTCATTTATCAACCAAACATTATAAGAGCCATAACTCAGATTTGTCATGAAACCATGCTTATAACCAAAATATAACTAGATAATTAGAAATGATAGAACATCTGTTAAAGCTGCATAATAACAAGTATAATTACTCATGAATTACAAGGGAATAGAGCTCTTATCCATCATATTCAAAATCCAACAAAGTCAGGGGCCTCCACATACCACCCGACCATAGATAGTGTTGAACCAAATCTCTCTTTCAGCGAATCACCCCCATGCCATATTCCAAGAATGAATGTGGGATATCATGAGATAAACAAATCCATAAACAACCAAGGGAATCCATAGGTTAAACCACCTCCACCGTCACACTACCGAGATCTCACCTAAACCAGTACTGAGATCACAAACAAAATGGAGCTTGGATGCCTCGGAATTCCTTCACCATCCCTTAAGGAAATTTCCTATCTCCGCCCACATATGGAAGGCTTCCTGGAGAAAACAATCTCCATCCCCAAACCTTGGGAATTTCCTGAGACAACCTTATCCAGATCCAAAACCTTCTGGAAATCCAAAGCTCAACCAAGAATGAATCCCATCACACCATGAGTATCCAGAAAATGGTAAGGTAGGCCTAAAACCATTGTCGAAACCTGACAAAACCAATGCCAATGACAACAAATAAACCAACTAAACATATGCATATAGCATCAATTCCAAAACTAGTTGGGAAATCATACATTCAACCTATTACCTACAAGTTTTCTTGCTGATGCTGCTTGATCCAACCCTTCCTTTCTTGATCCTTGGTTTCCTTTACTTTCCTTTGCTTTCCTTGCTTTTTTTTTCCTTATCCTCTTGATACTCTTTTCCTCTCTCAGACTAATTCCAAAATTGAACTAACAGAAGGCTAAACCAACAAAAGCTAGGAACTAATCCTTTGATTTCTTTTTTTATTGATTCCTAGAACCATAGAATTATTAGAAACTACCCATAGAAATGAACGGTGAATAGTCTCACGAGTTAAGAAAATTTCTTGATAGTGATGATCAAGACATTAATATGGTACGAGACATTCATTCATGGGATAAGTTCAAGTGGATAATCTGGTGGCAATATTAGTGTGATAAACCCTTGACATGACTTAGTCCAAGGGTGGCACTTCAATAGATGACATAGGAAATTGCCCCCTGACCCGATTCAAGATTTTGAGTGCCAATCTCCATAGATTACATATGCGGGATATTAGAGGAATCATGAGGCATAACATCCCTTCACTACAATAAATCCCTATGATTAGCTCCATTTTTTGCTTCCAAGGACTATTTAAGTGTATTTTTTTCCATTTTTTTGAAAACGTCGGTGCTATTTATTGAGATGGCGCTATTTTTGGTGTTGTTTCAATGGTAAAAACATTTCGGCACTAAATTAGGTGCTAATAGTACTATAAATAGTTCCAAAAATAACTCTAGAAATTGAGCCAAAAATAACGCCATTAATAGCGTTAGTTTTAGCTCCCATTTTAGCACCTAAATTAGTGCATTAGTTAGCTCCCTTTTTAGTGCCAGATTTGTTGATGGATGTGCCTAAATAGTTAATTAATTGAGGTGTTGGGGGTCAAGTAAGTAGGGGCTTAAGGGATTTGGCACTTACAGTTTAGGTAGTTTAATGGTTCATGGTTTAGGGATTCTAGGTTAAGGTATTAACGTTTAAATGCTTAGGGCATACGGGTTTATAGATTAATGGATTAGGGATTAAGGCTTAAGAGTTTAAGGGTCGATGGTTTACGGGTTACAGGATTTAGGGCCTTTGCGTTAAGGGATTAGCGATTAACTAGGGTTGAGGGATTAATGGTACTTTAGGAAATAGGGATTAAGGATTTAAAGATCAATGCAGGCTTACTCGTTAGGGATTAAGGGCTTTATCATAAATCGCTTGAAATGTCATGGAATATCTTCTAACATGCCCATCACCAATTTCATCCACTCATGCCACATGGTGAGTAGTGAATGGGGCCAACTTTGAAATTTCTTCAAACTATTCTTGTATGTATCAAAAATTTGACATGGTTAGAATAGACGTGGTATGCATTGAAATTTGACATGGTTCATCATTCCCATGTATGGAGTTTTTGTCAAAAATATCTTGAAATATGATGAAACATCTTCCAACATGATTTTATTTTGTAAATTTATAAATTAATTTCTTATTATAAAGTTTATTTTATAGTATGCGATGTAATTTTTAATATTTTGTTTTCATTAATATTGATATAGATTATTATATATGTGTAATTTAAAATATATTATTGAGATTGAATAATCATATTTTGATATGAAATAGGAAACTAAAATTGAGCCTTAATTTATTAAATTTTCATCTAATTTTAGGTGTCATTTAAAATATTTTATTTTGATTAATTATTTTATGTTTAGTTCTTATTAAAACATAATAAAAAATTATGTCGACCAACATTAAAATGTAAACAATATAAAAATAGTGAAGTTAAATCATTGTGAGATACATGCATTAATATTTTATTAACTTTTATGTTTTCACGAACATATGTTGGTACAAAATGAATGGAAGAAGCATTCAAGTAATCCTAATTTTTCACGCCAACAATTCATACCATATTTTGAAAACTTTAATGATATTGCAATAGGTAATTTGTATTGACACAAATAATACTGAAGCATTTCAAATTTTATGCCATAAGAATCATCATTTTTTAAACATGGATTACAAATAATTCTAAATATTTAGAAGTCTTGCTCATTAACATCATTGTCTGCAAAAATGTCATCCATTCACTCTCATTTTCAATTTTCATATGATCTTTCAAGTAGTTAGTATTACCATCATCCTCATCTTGACCTACATCATCTTCATCATCATTGAAATCTAACTGCAGACCATCCATATTCTTACTAGTTGTATTTGGATCCACATTTTCCATACCATCCATATTGTTGTCTTCCATAACATCATCTAAATCTGTATTTTTTAGAAATTAATAAACAAAGAAATGAAATATACAAAATATTGTGGAAACACAAATACATAAACACATAAAACATGAGAGACACAAATATACATGGTTCACCCAATTTTGGCTACATCCATGGGGAAACAACCAATCCTTATTTTTATATTATCTAAAAAAATGAAGATATTAAACCTACAATAGATCTATTGTAATCTCCTCTTTGCTCTCACACAACCTCCTCTCTCTTGCTTAGAATAATAATATACATCAACAATATAGTTCCCTCAAATAAACTAAGGGTTTCCTTCTAGGGAAAAAAAACCTAAATTAACATAACTTCTACCATCAGATCATTCACCTAATGAGCGCCCCAGATTGACTATGAGATTACAATATTTTACAAGGAAAATTTTCATCTATTTTTAGCTTTGGGGGCACTTCACCCCAACCCTCATCAGCGGGGGGCATAAAAGTCGCCATCGCCCCCCCATGGACCCCCCTAACAGTGATTAAATGGGTGGCATTGCCACTCTGTTAGGAACAGGGACCCAACATAGCTGAAACAAAAAACCTTTGAAAAATCAGGAAGATAATCATGCTCCATACCCAATAATCTCCCAATTGGAGACTGATTATACAAACTCCACTGCTGCTTCACTTACTGGAAAATGCTTCCAGTTTGGACCTGGTTATTTCTCATCTTAACCATCAAACTTGTAGACCAATTGAATCTATATATAATCTCATTTTCTCTCTAGTTATAACTTTTGTTAACATATCTACAAGATTCTGGCTAGTGTGTACCTTTTCTAGCTTCAATTTTGCATATTCCAACATTGACCTTATGAAATGGTACTTGAGGTGTATATCTTTAGTCTTGGAATGAAATGATGAGTTATTTACAAGATGAATGGCACTCTAGTTGTCACTGTATAACCTACCCATATCCATCTTCTTGGCCAACTCATCCATAAACCTTTTTAACTGAATCATTTATTTACTATCCTCTGTAGAAGCAACATATTATGCTTCCTTTGTTGAAAGTGCAACAATGTTTTATAAATTTAAAACCCAACCGACTATTGTTCCACCTACAGTAAACACATACCTTGTGGTGCTCCTCCTATTATCAGTATCACCTACCATATCTACATTAACATGTCCATGTAGAACAATGTTTGAACCACCAAAGCATAATTATTGATTTGAGGTACCTCTCAAATACTTGAGAATCCACTTCACTGCCATCCAATGCTCTTTTCCTGGATTGTTCATATACCTGCTTACAACTCCCACTGCATGTTCAATATTAGGCATTGTGTAGACCATTTCACACATTAAGCTTCCAACTGCTGATGCATATGGAACTTTAAGCATATAATCCATCTCTTCCTGAGTCTTGGGACACATCTCCTTACTTAGTTTAAAATGGCTAGCCAAAGGCATACTAACTAGTTTTGCATTCTACATATTAAATCTTTCCGACACCTTTTCTATGTACTCACTCTAAGACAATGTTAATTTGTGATTTTTCTTATCACTAGTTACTCTCATACCAAGGATTTGTTTTGCAACACCGAAATCCTTCATTTCAAATGAATTTTCTAATTTTCCATTAAGCACATTTATTTGCTACATGTTAGACCTTGCAACAAGCATGTCATATACATACAATAGCAACATAATATAGTTTCCATAGTTTTTCCTTTTAAGATAAAAAAGATGGTTAGAGTGACATGTAGTATAACCTTGTTAAGTCATAAACCTATCAAATTTTAGATACCATTGCCTTGGAGCCTCTTTTAAGCCATACAAGCTCTTCTTCAACTTGCATACTAGTTTCTCCTTCCCTTTGACATCATACCCTTATAGTCATTGTGCATAATTTCTTCCTCCAAATACCCATGGAGAAATTTTTTCTTTACATATAACTTCTCAAGATGAAAATCTTTCGATGCCACTATACTTAAAATAGTTCTAATTGAAGTCATATTAACAATAGGAGAACAAAATTCATCAAAAGCTATACCTTTCTTTCGTGCAAACCTGTCAGCACAAGTCTAGCCTTATACATGTGCTTACCTCCATACTCCTCCTTCAACCTGTAAACCCATTTATTGTGCAATGTTGTTTTACCTATAGGCAACTTGACTAAGTCCTAAGTCTGGTTATGCATCAAGGAGTCCATCTCTTCTTCCATGGCTTGCTCCAAGTTATTCCTAATTTCTACTTGCATTGCTTTTTCATATCTTTCCGGTTCACCATAATCAGCCAAAACACATAATATAATGAAGGAGAGTACGATTAAGGGGGTCTACTATCTTGGTAGATCTTCTAACACTAGTTTCATGTGTTTGAGGTGCCTAGTACTATTGTGGTTGTTTTTGTGGGTGTGTCTGCTGATCATTATGATTTTCATGCTCCTTTAATTTTTATGTGATCTCATCAGGCACTATGTATTCTTTGTTTTCTTTTTCCTGTTTCTTTCCCTACATTTGATCCTCATACAAGGCTTTTTAATTGAATATGACATCTCTACTCCTAATGATTTCATGATTTTCATTATCATATAAGCAATAACCAAAATCATTAAAACCATATCCAGTAAAGGTACATTTCTTTTATTTTTCCTCAAGCTTTGTTCTATTTTCTTTATTAATGTGAACAAAGGTTTCACAACCAAAAATATTTAAAAATGAGTAGTTTACCTTTTTACCTGTCCACGCCTTCTTTGGAATACCACCATGCAAGGAACTTGAAGGCCCTCTATTTATTAGATAAATAATAGTATCTGCAGCATCTTCCCAAAATTGTAAGGGAAATCCTGCATGCAATATCATGCACCTTGCATGCTCCATGATTTTCCTATTCATCCTTTCTGACACACCAATTTCCTATGGTGTTCCTGGAACTGTCTTCTCTCTATGAATCCCATGCTTTGAATAGTATTTATCAAACTCTTTGCTATATTATTCACCTCCATTGTTTGATATGAGACACTTCAACTTCTTTCCGGCCTCATTCTCAACCAAACCTTTCTATTTCTTGAAAGTATCAAATACATCATATTTATTCTGAATATAATAAATCCAAGTTTTTCTAGTTGCATCATCAATAAGAGTAACATAATAGTGAGATGCACTAAGAAATGATACTTCAGCAGGTTTCCATACATATGTATGCGCAAGATCTAATTTGTTTCTCTACTTTTCCTTCCCATTTCTCATAAATATGACTCTCATCTATTTTCCATAAACACAATTTCCACATAAATCCAAATCAACATGCTTCAAACCTTAAAACAAATTTCTCGAGTGAAGAATTTGTATCCCTTTCTCACTCATGTGCTCGAGCCTATGATGCCACAATGCTAGGGAAAATTTTAAGAACCCCCCCTAAATTTACATGTATAATAAATGGGCGAATCTCCATTGTATATAGGAAAAATGGAAGACAAATTTATCAATAATATGATATGTATATATAATTTTTTGGCGAATCTCTCACCAGGCATGGCGAATATTTTACTCAATTATAAAATCTTGTGTTTATTGAATACACAAATAAAATCATTGCATTTCTTTAAAATATCTTTTGAAATCAAAATTACCGAAATTACATATCAATAATCTAGTGGGTGTAAGATAAAATTCACCCGTTCCATTCACAGAAAGCATGAGAAAAAACCTAATACTATATATAAAACCATGAAAAATTCAAATTCATCACTTCTAGGGACCTCATAACCACCCTGCCAATGCACAAGTATGTTCCTATTTGCAATTAGAAAAATTACCCAAATTACAATCTATTTACTCCACTTATAGGGACCTCGTAACCGCCCTGCCAATACACAACTATGTTCCTGTTTGCAATTAGAAAAATTACCCAAATTACAATCTATTTACTCCAACATATGTTGGAAAGTTATGGAAGGATGACTAGTGCAATCAATCCATTCCTTTTATCCCTGGATTTGTTTCAGTTTAAAACAGAAGTATACAAATATACTTGTCCAATGTCTATGCTTTAACCATTCACCTTAAGATGTTTTTACAATATAATTTCCTAAGTCTATTTAATATCTTCATTATCATAAAAACCAACCTATATCCATCTTAACTCCACATCTACCACTCTTAGGGGGATGAAATCTATTTATCCCTCTGAGCACTTGGTAGACCCAGAATTAAGATGGATCTAAGATAGAATTTCCCCTTTAAATAGTCTATGCTCACATGAATACCATGGGTTATCATAAACATGGAGCTTAAAAATTACTATTAGTAATTCATAAAAATTAATAACATTAATAGTTGATTTTTATTTTATTTTTATTTTAACCAAGCTAA
>APFE031647254.1:6874-18525 GCA_000404065.3 Pinus taeda | reverse complement strand
ATTTACCATACCATTCATAAATACAAGGTGACTTATGGAGTAAATATAAAAAAATGTTTATTTGTTTACCATACCTCTTGCTTATTTATATTTTTATTAATTTACCATACCTCTTTTACAAATATGGTATTTGGCCCATAGGATTCACTTAAATAAAACCTCTTTCTTGAGCTTTCATAAATAGAACGAGGGTTATGGACTAAATAAAAAAGAGGTTTATTTATTTACCATGCGTCTAGTTTATTTATATTTTTATTTATTTACCATACCTTTTGAGTAAGTATAAAAAGACGTTTTATTTATTTACCATACCTCCACTTTACTTATATTTTTAATTGTTTACAACCTTGCATGTATATAAGGTGACTTATGGAGTAAATATAAAAAATGCTTTATTTATTTACCATACCTCTCATTTATTTATATTTTTATTAATTTACCATACCTCTTTTATAAATATGGTATTTGGGCCTTTGGCCCATAGGGTTCACTTAAATAAAACCTATTCTTGAAAATGGGCGAATGGAAGGTTGTAACTCCTAATTTCAAGGGCTAAATTTACCATTTTTACCCTCTCCCTTAAAATAAGGTGGGCCATTTGAGGTGATTTGTAAAAATGTACTATGATACAAAATATTCGCCCACTAAAAATTTAAAACCCTTTAATTTCGCCAAAGGGTGAACATTCGCCGCTAAAATCACCCCTATCTAAGACTACTCAAACTAATTCTATTCCATTAGATCCTCCAAGTGATTCCAAAACTTTAGTAATCTTAGGTATAGTGAAATATAACATAGTCGAAGATATGAAAAGGACGAGAGAAAATATTTCATTACATGAATTGAATATACTCAAACAACAACAAAAATTCTTATTCAAAGTGTTAAAAGCAGTTCTTGTAGCTCCTTTACAATATGTTGTAATCACTCAAGCTTCTTATGATATGGGAAAACCTCCTTCATCTTCAAACAAAGTAAATCCCACAAATCTTGTTCTGATAGGTGATGGATCTATTTCTCATAAACCTCCATTTCTTCTTACTTATGATATTTTCAACCGAAACATCCATAATTTCCTTGCTCATTCAGGAGCCTCTTCAAACATCATGTCAAGGACTGTGTGCACCAAATTGAATATTACACATCAAAAATATGTTGTACACATAGTCCAACTGGATAGAAGAAAAGTAGAGGTACTTGGAGAAATGATATCAGTTTCAATTTGGCTTTCCTGCAACCCAAAATTTTCACAAATAATCAATTTTCTAGTGTCTGATATCCCTAAATTTTATGGTTTAATTCTAAGTAGGGATTGGTCTGAAAAGTTACACGAATAGTTTGCAACTGATTAGTCTCACATGTGGTTTCCACACAATGGTAAACCTAACAAAATTAGAGTAGACCGTCAGAATTTCATTGAGTACACAGTCACTGATCTTGAAGGAAGCAATGAGCCAGTAGCTTTCACCAATAATATCATCAGAAAATACTCAGCTAAATTATTGTTGGGATCCTTCAATGCACAATGATCTCCCTTCCTGGATAATGTTGTAGTATCTCACATAGAAATTATTTTGCAAATTGATGCTTCCAAGTGTATAGATCTAGTTGATAAATTTATAGATAATTCATTATTCTGGACTCTTTACTTTGATGGTTGAAAGTTTGAAGATGGTGCAGGTGCTAGATGTATCCTAATCAACCAGCAAGGAGATAAAACCATGTTAGTCTACAACCTTCAATTTCAATGCACTAATAATATTGTAGAATATGAAGGATTCATTCAAGGGTTGTACAAAGCCATTGGCCTCAATGCCAAGTATTTGCAAGTATATGGAGACACTGAAATAGTCATTAAATAGGTAAGAAACACAATCCATTGTGTGTCTCAGCGTCTCAAACATTATCAATCCTTAGCCCATAATCTTACTTCTCACTTCACTACTTTCAACATTTCTTCAATCCCTAGATTACAAAATGCAAGTGTTGACTTACTTTCCAATGTAGCATCTAAGATTATACCTTCAGACGAATTTAGTCTAGATATATTTTCCATAAAGTTATTTTTCAGACCATCCATTCCTGATAATGTAACAAATTAGAGAGTGTTTAATAATGATTATGATATAATCGATTTCCTTATATCAGGAGGATATTATGAGGAACAAATCATAGATGAACATGAACATGACTTGAAAATCAATCATAAACAATATCAAAACCCAATCCTGAAGTCTTTAGTCAAAATGGAAGATCTCTATGATTTGAAAGACATATTTAACAAGATTAGCAACTCCAATGCTTAGTGTTCTTCTTTGAGATTTGAAGTGGTAAACCTAGGTACATCTGAAAAACCTCAAAATGTTAACCTAGGTCTTGGTTTATAATTAGAATAAAGGATGTCATTTATTAAGTTGTTGAAAACATATAAAGGTTTCTTTGCCTAGGATTATTCAGATCTCAAGACCTATGATACCTCTGTAATTCAACATTGTGTACCAATGACCTCTAATGGGAAACTAGGTCAATAGAAACTCAAAAAGATTCATCCACACCTTGAAAGTCAAATCAAATCTAAGTTGAAAAACTTTTGAAATAAAGGATAACCTTTCCTATTAGACATTCAAAATGGACATCAAATATGATTCCTGTCGGGAAAAGGAATGGAGATATTAGGATCTGTATTGATTTTAGGAACTTAAATAAAGCTTGTCAAAAGGATAGATTTCCTTTGCCTACCATGGAGAAAATATTGCAATTAGTTGCAGGTTCTGAGCTAATGTCTTTTCTAGCTGGATTTAGGATACAATTAGATTCTTGTACATCTAGATGACAGATTGAAGACAACGTTCAGGACCAAGTGGGGGACATACTCTTATCAAAAGATTCCTTTTAGACTCATCAATGCAGGTGCTACATTTCAACATGCCATGGATATTTCTTTAAAATGTCTGGTTAATAAATTAGTTGTTATTTACATAGATGAAATTACAGTCTACTATAGGAATAGAAACAATCATTTAAATGACCTAAAGCATATCTTTGAAATATGGAAGAAATATGGCATTTCCTTGAATCCAAAAAAGTCATACTTTGCTTTAGCAGAAGGAAAGCTTCTCAGATTCATAGTGTCCAAGAAAGGAATTTACATTGATCGTGAAAGAATCCAAGAAATTGGAAAGATTCCTTTACCACATAACAAAAAGACCATGAAATTGTTCCTAGGCCAGATCAATTTTGTAAAAATATTTGTTCTGTATTTCTCACAGATTACTCTACCCCTTCAATCAATCATAAGAAATAATGCAATCTTCAAATGGGGTAAATATGAAAGAGAGTCATTTGAGTTAATAAAAAAATCCATCATCAATGCTCCATCTTTAACAACGCTAAAATTTATCAAACATTTTGTGTTGTACACTTTTTCATCTGATACATCATATGCAATAGTTTTAACACAAGTGAATGATCAAAAAATAGAGGCACCTATCACTTTTTTCAGTTCCAATTTATAGGGTGCCGAGTTAAACTACTTAGCTTTTGAGAAACAACCTTTTGCTGTCTTTAAAATCTTGAAACATTTCAGACCTTTTCTCCTCAAAACCCATACAAAAATAGTAGTACTTTTCCTTGCAGTAAGGAAATTATTGACTCAAAGAGAAGTGGGGGAGAAAAGAATCGATTGGGTCACTGCACTTCAAGAGTATGATGTAGAAATCCATCTAGCTAAAATTGTTAGGGGCCAAGGTTTTTGTAGGATGCTAACTGGATACTCCCACTTATCAGCAGAAGAAGACCAAGGTAATGAACTGAAAATATCAAAGGTAAGCCTCAGTGATGCACAATCACGGTATGTTGATTTGTAGTTTTATTTAAAAAATGGATATGCTCCTATGCATCTCAATTATAAAACAAAGCGTGCTTTAAAGTTGAAATCAAATTAGTATGAATCAATTGATGATGTATTATTTAGAAAAAAGTATGATTCAATATTATTAAGATGCCTAGAAAAAATTGAAGCTGAAAAGGTTACGTAGGAGCTACATGATGGACAAGCTGGAGGTCACTTCGGAGGAAAAACCACAGCTCCCAAAATCCTACATGCAACTTATGATTGGACAACACTATTTAAGGATGCACATGACTATGCAAGAAAATGCAAAACTTGTCAAATTGTAGCTGGAAGAGAAAAAATGAGCATTCCCTTTGCATCTAGTGAATATCTGACAACCATTTTAACAATGGGGATTAGATATAATTGGTGGGATTGTTCCTAACTCTTCCAAGAAGCATAAGTACATCCTTACAGCTACTGATTATTTCATGAAATGGGTAGAAGTTATCGCACTAAAGGTTGCCAACACATAAAGTATTACAGACTTTATTGATAATTCCATAATCACCACGTTTATCTTACCGATAGATTTAATCTTTGATAATGCATCTTATTTTTATGGAAGTATTTAGCCAACTATTATGCACAAGGTAATGGATTAGCCAAATCAACAAACAAAAACCTTATAAAAATCGTCAAGAGGACTATAGACCAAAATCATTGGAATTGGTACAAAGTGTTGACATTTGGTCTTTTGGCAGATAGAATAACACAAAAGGCCTCAATCAGTTATTCTCCTTTTTCTTTAGTTTATGGAAAGGAAGTAGTTCTCCCCACAAACATAGAAATCCCATCTCTAGCCCTAGTGAAATTTATCAATTAAAACCCTTCCTCTTCTCTTCAAGCAAGACAATTTCATATCCTTAATCTTGAATAAGAAAGAGAAAAGGCTAGAAACACTCATTCCCATCATCAGTAGTTAGTCAAAGCCTCTTTTGAGACAACCTCTACTAGTCATAAAATTTTTTAAGTAGGTG
Source organism: Pinus taeda (assembly GCA_000404065.3). Lineage (NCBI taxonomy): Eukaryota > Viridiplantae > Streptophyta > Pinopsida > Pinales > Pinaceae > Pinus > Pinus taeda. Next base: position 13,653 of record APFE031647254.1, on the reverse strand, counting down.
ATCGGGTTCTAAAATGGGACAAAGCACATGAGGAAAAAGGTAAGCATACCAAATTCCAAAGATTGTGGCTTGGCCCATTCCAAATTAGTGAGAAAATTGGTCAATCAACATTTCTCTTATAACATATGTTAGGCAAACTGAATTCCTTGCCCATCAATGGGAAGATTCTAAAAAAATACTTTTCCTAGAAGGTAACCTCTTGTAATTTTGTACCATATTGTCTTTAGTATTCTTAGGAAAATAAAGGTTAAAGTAGTATTTACTTTTTGGCTTCTCAAAATAAAGTCTTTGATATTATTTTGATTTTTTGCTTCTATAAGTAAGAAAAGTTAAAAAAATAATTAGAGCATTTGAATATAAAAATGAACATTATTTCTTTGGAAAACCTTGACCTTGGTAGAAACACTTATTCTATGATCTGAAATCACTCGTAAATGATCTCAGTTAATTAGTGAAGGTATTACAGACTTATGTGTTGGGGTGTGTCTATGTTATTTTATGCAACGTATTGATAAGATTGTGAAGTACACAGACACTGAAATATTAAGAGAACACAGTAATCAAATAAATAAAACACAACAAACTTAATAAGGAGTTCACCTGATCCTCCTCAGCTACATCTCCTGGTCCATCCCTCAGTGGTGGCCTTGATATCGTGTCTTAAAAAGCAGAGTTTTACAATAGTGAGCTCAAATTGAGTCTCACTTAATAGATGATGATCAGTAGGGCCATACTTGGATCCCCCAAGTCTCTTGAGTACACAGACTCCCCTTACTGAATGTCGACCTCAACTGGTCTCAGTGGTATGAGTCCAATTTGGCACTCGATACCTGACAGGTATACACAAAAGGTTTTCTTGAACCTCTCAAGCCTTCTCTAGAGTTCACATAATCTCAGACTCTCTCTGTCTCTGTTTGCTCGATGCTACCTTTTGCTTTGAATGTCAGCTCAACTTCTCTGTTCTTTAAAATTTTTTCTTCTCTTTCTATTTTTCTCTCTTTTCCTGCCTCCTTCTCCTTGTTTTGCTTCTCTATCTCTACATGGCTTAAAGCTAATCTGCTCCCTGAATATTCATTTCTGCTCCCCGACTCTTTGAATCTCCCACCTCTGTCCACTAGAATTCCCCTGCTCTGTGTCATCATCACTGTAACACTTCACAGAGAGGTGGCCACCTATTTCCTCATGAACTGAGTGTCATCTCTCCTTGAATGGTCGTTATTTTCATTGCTCCAAGATTTCTGGTGAAATGTATTCTTCTTCCAACTCATCAGTCATGCCAGATCTCAAATCTTATCCACCTTAGCCTATTTCCATGTCGAATCTGGTCACCCATTAGATCGCTTCTCTATCATTGATCTAGGGCCTCCAGATCCTACGATCTCCGTTCATATCGCTTCAGCAAGTAGCATGACCTTTACCCATATGATGAGAGCAGTTTCCTCTCTCATCCATTGGATGCATGTCACCCATTGTATTGAATCAGGCAGGACTCAGTCGAACCGGCTTACCACTTGGGGGCCTTCCAATATCTTACCGATTCTAATACAGGGCCTGCCTTCTGATGGAATCCATGATTTCCATATGGTTCTATGTTTTTCTTTGTGACCAAGCACTCAGGGATTTCCTTCACTAAGGGGGATGCCCTAATCGCGTATCAAAAACTGCCTCCATTTCTAGATCTGAGTTCCTGTTTTGCCAGTTTATGTCAGCACATGGTTACCATGGTCCAACAGTCTACACACTTTGATTGAGGGCCCTCATTGCTACATACTGACCATAAATTTCCATTGTTTAGAGGTTATTTCTAATAAGCTTGACATCCATAGCACTTTGAAACTTTGGTATGAGTTTTATAGAGTTCAAGAAACTATAAGTGTTTGAGGATCCAATTCGGATCATGGCCTTCCCACCGAGAAAGCTTTTGGACCACCAAAAGTTGGGTTACAAGCATCGACTAAGTGAGGGTATAGTTGTCTTACTTGTCTAATCTCTATCCATTTTGCACTACTTGGCTTTGAACCCTTGAGACCAATTCTGAGGCACTCAACATCTCCCCTGTGCGTCATCCTCACCTTCCTGTCTAGAATTATGTCTTCCTGCAATTCATTGAGATATTCAGGTCACAAATCATCAATAGAAGGAAATTGAGTCTACTCTTTAGGATCTTCAATTAATGAAGGTTCAAATGTCTCAACCTGTCTGCATTAACGACTGAGTAGATGTGCATGTAAGATGGTAAATCAAGGAAAAAATCATTCTCACCAATCTTCTCAAGTATCTTGAAAAGTCCATACCTTATTGGTTTTAGCTTTTTACCTTCATCTTGCATTCTGTCTTTGCTGATATACAGCTAGACTTGATCACCAACTTGGAAACTATTCTCCATCCGATGCTAGTCATGCCTTGCCTTGTATTTGGCCTGGCTCTTTTCCAGTTATTCCTGTACTAACTGGTGAATCTCTTGGATTTGTTCAATGAACTTTGTTTCCTTTTCCACATCATTGGGTCCATCAACTGCTATGTCTTTACCAAAGACAAAATCCAAGGGAGACCTCGGTGTGAGACCAAAATAGGTCTCAAAAGGAGATCTCTATGTGGAAGAAAGTTTTGATCGGCTGTAAGCATGTTGGACATAACAAAAATGTTCATCCCAAAGTTTGGGATGCTTGTTGCGATAGCCTATGAGCAACTGGATCACTATCCTATTGACCACTTCTATCTGGCAATCTGTTTGTGGATGAAAGGTTGTGCTTTTCTTCAGTTTGGTGTCCATCAGTTCCCACACACTCGACCAAAACTTCCCAACAAATCGAGTGTCTTGATCAGATACAATGGAAGTGGGTAATCCAAAATGAAACCATACATGCTGAAAGAACAACTTTGTAGTTTGTTCAACTGTAATATATTTATTACAAGGTATCAGAATACACATTTTGTTGAACCTATCCACAACAACATATAAATAGTCATGACCTTTCCTAGATTTAGGCAATTTGTTGGGTCCCTATAATACTAGTGATTACGCCATTAATATTGTAGCTGCATCCCTTATTAATATTGTTGTGCCCCTATTATCCCACATATTGCTATTATTGTGCCCCATAGAATCCCTCTATTGTTATTTTTGTGGCTTTATATTATTATTGTTAGGTCGGCTGGGTTATATTGTGACTCCTTAGACTCCTGTATATAGAAAGGAGGTTTGTCATTTGAATCATCCAAGAATTGTTCATTTATGTAATGTAAAGGAGGTTTCCCCCTCAAAGAGGCTGAATTCTAAGGCGTTGATCTATCTTTTCTATCTTTTCTTGAGCGGGTTTCATAACATTTGGTATCAGAGCTTTGAATTCTAGGGTTTTGCTGCTCCAAACAGGTCATCGTGGAAATTTCACTATAACTTTTCTTTTTTGCCATGTTTCAGAAGCTAAAAAAAAAAATCCATTTGAGAGGAAAGCGCGCTAAATCTCGGATCCAAATTTCAAAGCTTTTTGCGCTATATTTGCGGAGATATGATCTGAGGAAGTTGGTCTTTTTGTATACTCCTGAATTACATTCCAAACAGGTGACTGGGAAAAATCGTCATAACTTTCTCTCTGAGCATCGGATTGAAATTTCATCAGAAGTTATAGAAAGAGGATAGAATTTAGTTTGTGGTATTTATTTTTTAAAGCCAAAGGTCAAAACGGTGACTCATGGCACGTTGTACAAGTTCACTCTGCTGAACTAGTCTATAACCAAGTCACTGTGGGAGATTTTGTATAACTCTTCCTTGGAGAATCCAATTTGGATCAGACTGGTGGCATTGGAAAGAGGAAATAGAGGTCTACTGCAGGCTGTGATTCTAGAACTAGATGATCGAAAGTACAGAGATACATCAAAAGCAATATCGAGCTCATACAAAGTGAAAAAAGGTGTGTCGATTCTTTTAAATTTTTGGTTAAGATTGGTTTGAAAATTTGTTTTGAAGGAATTCAAAGGGCATAGTAGAGCATTATTATTAGTAACTGATGCCTCGAGCAAAGAAAATGTAAACACCTAGTAATCAACCTGAAAGCTCTAGCATGACTTATGAAGAAGAGGAAGAAATGCTACATGATATATCAAAATTATAGGAACAAGTGCAACAAATGTCACACTCACAAAAGCTAACAGAAGCTATGATAAATGGCGTGGAAAATAATATAAAGGGCATGGAAGCTAAGATGGATGATTTGAAGATAGATTTGAAGACAGATTTGAAGATAGTCATGGCAGATTTGAAGACAGACTTGAAGACAAACATGGCAAATTTGAAGACAGATTTGACAAATTTTCTACAAGAAATACTTACTAATGGTGAAAAAGTTGTAAAGGAAACTCATGATGCAAACAAAATAAATGTTAATCATGATTTCATAGACTCTAATGTGGGATCGAAGACCCACCATATTCCATAAATCGATATGAGGAAGTTTGATGGCAAGGATCATGCAACATGGATATTACAGATGCAACAATTTTTGGATCTCAATAATGTGCAAAACACACAAAAGGTACGTATTGCAAACTTATATTTGGAACCAAATCAGTTTGTATGGTATCAATGGCTTTGCTCTCGTAAGCAAATTATCACTTAGGCAATTTTTACGGATGAATTGACAGCACATTATGAGGATAAAAAAAGCAACACTTTTTTTAGCGAATTGATAAGTCTCAAACAAAAGGGTTCAATAATGGAGCACATTGACGAGTTCCAAAAATTGAACATAAGGGTGAAAAATATTCCAAAGGAGCATAGGATTGATGTGTTCATAGGCACTTTAAAGGATAATATCCAACATGATGTTCGCCTTTGGGAACCTGATTCATTAGAGAAGGCATTCAGGTTAGCAAGAAAAATGGAAAGCAAAATTATCGCAACTTGGAAGCATACCACTCACAACTATAAAGATGGAAGTGTTGTTGCCCCTAGTCTTCCACAACCTATAATGTTGACACCACAACAATTGGAAGAAAAAATAGCAAAAGGGCTTTGTTATAGTTGTGATAGCAAATACACTAAAGGTCATAAGTGTGCTGAGAAGAAATTATTATACATATATTGTGAAGAGGAAGAAGAAAAGGAGTAAGAAATGTCAAAAGAAGAGGATATACTCCAAGAACAAAGCCTAGATAAAGAAGAAATGAATCCAACCATATATTGTAATGCATTGGCTAGAATTACCACTCCTCAAATCATCAAGATAGAAGGAGAAATCAAGAAGAAAAAGGTAATAGTGTTGATTGATTAAGGAAGTACCCACAATTTTATTGATTGTAAGGTAGCAAAAGAATTGAATTGTTTCTTATATCCAGCACCAAAGTGTCAAGTGGTGGTTGCAAATGGAGGAACAATAAATTGCTCTAGAAAGTGCCATAGTATCAAGCTATCGGTTGGATAATATGTATTGACTAGCCCAATGCTTTCCATTCCAATGGGAGGTGCTGATGTTGTAGTAGGAGTCCAATGGCTACAATCCTTGGGTACAATAGCTTTTAATTTTCAAGAACTTTTCATGAAATTTTCTATGGAAGGAAAGGAAGTTGTATTAAGGGGTATTGCAGGGAAACCGGGAAATATAATCAGCTCTAATGGTATGACAAAGCTTCTTAAAAAGGAACGAAAAGGTGTAATTGCACAATTATGTTCGCTAGATGTTTCCACATCGGAATCATCTATTTCTCCAGATCTCCAAAAATTCCTAGACAATCATTCCAAGGTATTTATGACTCCCAAATGTCTCCCACCTATGCATGATCATGATCATGCTATTCATCTGATTCCAGGAGGTGTTCCTCCAAACATCTGGCCGTACAGATATCCCTCTGCCAAAAAGAGTGAAATTGAACGTATGGTTGCAGAAATGCTAGAGGCTGGTATAATTCAACTGAGTCAAAGTTCTTTCTCTGATCCAATAGTATTGGTGCACAAGAAGGATGGATCATGGCATATGTGTCCAGATTATAGGGAGCTCAACATGCTCACTATTAAAGATGAGTTTCCCATTCCTGTCATTGATGGATTACTGGATGAATTGCATGGATCAATTTACTTTACCAAGTTGGATCTTCGTTCAGGATATCATCAAATCAGAATGAAGAATGAAGACATTCCGAAAACAACATTTAGAACTCATGAGGGTCATTATGAATTTTTGGTCATGCCATTTGGCCTTACCAATGCACCTTCTACCTTTCAAGGTTTGATGAATTCCATTTTCAAACCCTTCCTCAGAAAATATGTGTTAGTATTTTTTGATGATATACTAATCTACAACAAGTCTTGGAAGGATCATGTTCAACATGTTGAAAGGGTGCTCAAACTAATGGAGGAGAAACAATTATATGAAAAAGCTTCAAATGTTTCTTTGGAGTACAAGAGGTGGAATATCTGGGTCATATTGTATCTCATGAAGGTGTTAAGGTAGAACCTAGCAAAATTAAAGCCATTAAGGGATGGAAAATCCCCACATCCATAAAGCATCTACAAGGATTTCTTGAGTTGATAGGGTATTATTGCAAGTTTGTTAATAATTATGGGAGAATAGCAGCACCTCTAACAACATTATTGAAGAAAGATGCATTTTCATGGACTTCAAAAGCAACAAAGGCCTTCAAACATCTTAAAGAGGCAATGTGACAAGCACCTGTCTTAGCTACGTCGGACTTCACAAAAACCTTTAATGTGGAATGTGATGGTTCAGGAAATGGAATTGGTGTTGTTTTAATGCAAGATGAAAGACCCATTGCTTTTGAAAGTT
>APFE031647251.1:1109-16791 GCA_000404065.3 Pinus taeda | reverse complement strand
ATGTGTTAGCCACCTAGGAAGAGTGACTACCCTTATTCGTACAAATGACATAAACATACTGAAAATAATGCATAAGCTATGGAAAATGAAGGATTGAACAAAGACTGAACAAGGATAATTAGGCCAAATGAGCCCAACAAGTTACTAATTTTGGGGCTCATCACATTGACAAAGAAATTCTTGAGTAAAAATGAATATTGTGGGCAACAAGAATATGTGTCACAGCATGTTCCGTGGTTTGATAATTATATGCTCTGCATTGCAAAATTAAATAGAAATTGTGGCTGAATGCAAGGTTTGTTTGTGAGCATGTTTTTCATATTTCTCATAATCACAGCTAATATGAATTATTTTTGCACGCGAGTTCGAGTGGACCTGGTAGCTGATAAAGGTGGTTATATCGAGATGACACCTCTACACCACCGGTGTCGATATTGCACAGACATATTCTGCAGAAAGGGATATGAACTGCCATAGTGCATAATGGAGGCATGCACCATGCCAAGAGGAAGCACCACTGATACATCAAGATGTTATTACCTCCAAACTCACCTTCAATCATGCCAGATGTGGGATGATGAGCGCAGTGTCTTCAGTTTCCTTCAGGAAATGATAGGGAATAACGTCCGCTCAATATAGGTGCGAAGGGATGACACACAACCATCCTCTTTTAATAAACATCTATTCATTTCCATAGGAAATGAAGCACTCCAGCAGATATACCCTCTACGTGTCAGCAGTTACACCCACTGTCCTACGATTGTATATTTGGATTTGTATATTGAAAAAAGAGGGAGGTGAAAGGTGGAGGGAAGACCGAGGGTCAGTTCCTTAGGCATAAATATTACCTCCGAAGATGAAGGGAGGACCGTTTTTTTGGTAGAACAACTTTTGATTTATTATGAATAAAGAAGATTGTTTGGTCGAGAAAGAGCCTTTTTCAGATTCATTTGCTTCTCCTTTCATGTGTGTAGAATCAAGATTTTGTTGCTGGCATAAATATAAATGTGATTTGTTTTGTGCACATTGATAATAGACAACTCATGACTAATATTGGTCATTCAAATATGATTTGTTACCATGGTTAATTCATGAGCGATTGCTGATTCGAGACCTTGTTATACATCTATTGCAAGTTTTATTTGTATGGAAAGGAATGTGTATTCCTGTATAAGTAATTAGATTTCAATTAATATTTAATACAACCTTGTTCATATGTGAACCAATAATTGTTTCATTAGGACTTGGAATCTATATATGATGTTTAACCTCCTTTTGTTATGCTCCTGCAGGATAGATTAGAATAGTTAGGACTAGCATAAGTAGTTAGAATTAGTGTAGATAGGATTTGATACATATAGGTTAGCTGTTTCATTTGTTGATTTAATTGAAGTCTTCCTCCAAGAAGCAATCTTTCAACACATATAACAGTTTACGAGATCCTCTAAAAGTTGTCAGAACTAGCCATTCCGAATGAAAGCAGATCTTATTGGGGTTTGCAATCAGGTTAGTTCCCCTTGTTGGCATAGCGAACATTCGCCATGTCAACTAATTGGCACTAGAAGGAGGGCTTGAACCACCGTGCATAGATTTTTATGATTTCATCTATAAATGTCGCACATTGATTTGAAAATATTAATGCATGGATCGTAAAGGTCAAAAAGATCCTTCTTCCCATTTGGAAAAGCCTCATTTCGAAGAAATAGAGATCCCTCTAAGTCCCGTGCTCGAGTCACCTGAAGAAGAGACACTGTGGGAGTACCCTGTCACTCAAGAACAATAAGTCAGAGTACTTACTCAGGCTTACAGTCATTCCCTCTCTCAGATCCCCATATTTCACTCTTTACCTCTGACAACTAAAAGAAATCCAAAGATCTGTTCGATAAATGAAGAGACATCTGCAACCCCATCTCTTGAAGATATTGTGCTAGAGTCCTTGCAAAGTATAGACACTCCTTGGGAAAAAATTCCTGAGGATCCACTCTCTAAAGGTAATCCCTCGCTCGATTCGGGAAATCCTAATAAAGAACGCCTCAAAGAAACCTTCAACCAGAACATCCCTATCCATAATATGGCTAACGTTCCTCTTCCAGGTGGGAATCATCTTCAACCGGGTGGGAACCAACTCCCACCTTCTCTGGGAGCACTCCCTCCCTGGCTCGCTTAGGATGCCATAGTAGTACCTGGGTAGCAGTGTCCCTCACCAAAGAATGCAGAAAGAGTATTGCCTAAATTTGACCCTGAGCGGGGAGACACCATTGATAACCATATTCACTCTTTCTTCCTGGCTGTGCGAATGTTGGGGGTAGCCGATGAAGATATAGTATGTCACTTATTCCATTTTACTCTGGTTGGTGTGGCCTCCACATGGTACTTTAGCTTAAGAACAGGATCAATCACCTCGTGGGCTACCTTTCAACAGGCCTTTTTAGACAAGTATGGTGATGAAAAAACACCTGCGACCTTAGTTTTAGAACTATCCCATTTGAAAATGGAAACCAAAGAAAAGGTCAAGGATTTTAACATTCGGTTCAACACTTTGTTCAACAGAATCCTGGCTAACACTAGACCTATTGAGGAGGTGCTCATGGAATTATACATCACTGCTCTCCCTGTCCCTACTGTGATGTGGGTCAAAAGGAGTAACACACAAACCTTACAGGGTGCTATCGATGAAGCAGTAAAAGTCGAGAATGAAATGATTAGTCTCACAACATGCCATCATACAACTGGAGAAAGGAAAGCCTCTCAAGCATCCAAGAATAATAATGGGAGTGATAAAAAAGGGGCTAAAATCAAAGAAAAGGATACCACATATGTGGAAGGTTTGCATCAAATCATTAAGAAGTTGACAAACACAGTCATCGATATGAAAAGGAATTCTGGAGAGAGTACAAGCGGGAATGGAGGAGATTATAACTACAGAAAATCTTTCAAACCTTTCTATCGTAAGAAGACAGAAGGTGGTCATGGTCAGCTTGCATTGCCTGCTCCACCCAATGAAGGGAATTTAGATATGGAAGAGCTGGCTCTTATCAGATTGCTCCTTAACAACGAAGAACCTATACTGGAGCTGGAGCCAGAACAAGAAAATGAGGAAGAATACCAAGTAAAAGAGCCCTTGGACGAAAAATCTCAAATCAATGTACTGCGGGATTTCTACACAAATGAGAACGATGACGACGAAGGAGATAGTAGGGCAGAAATCCACACTAATGAAATCCACACACGAAGTAAGGGGCCACTTGCGGACGTGATGAAGCATATAAACCCGACAAAGAAAGATGTTCACCCTTTGAAGGCATCCACTCCCAAAGTTCCTGTTGAGAAGGGTAGACCTAATGGTGATTCCAAGAGTACTCCAGTTGTGAACTATCCATAGAAAGATAATACATCTTCGACTGCAATGAAGGTGACTCAAAATGGAAAACTCCCACCTAAGAATGACAAAACAGGTATGTTTACTCTACCCTACCCTGTTTATAACATTGATTACAATCTTGTGGATGATCTTAAGAAATCCCAAGCTAATATCACATACTTTGATTTGGTAAAATTAACGCAGCAAAGAGATCTGCTCTTGAAAGCTATGAATGAATGGAATTGCAAATCTCCCACCAATCCAAGTATCAAACCAAAACTTCAGTGTCTAGACCCGTCAGTACCTCCAATACATCCCAAAAGTCACCAGCCATGGAAGCCACCCTGTAAAAAATAAATCGAACACCCCAAGATGTCAGTGTAGCCATTATAGGAAGGAAATAAAAATCCATGACTCCACCTTTCCTTATCACATTTCAAATCTTCAACATGAACGTACACAATTGCTTCGTAAATTTAGGTGCCTCATCCACTGTTATGCCTTACGTTGTTGCTAAAAGACTTCACGTGATACCCGAGAAAATTGGAACACGAATTATGCAATAGGATAGAACGAATGTGAAAGTAATTGGGGAATTGAAAGATGTGTTGATTTGGATGGCTACCAAACCACAGTACACACAAGTCATTGACATAGTGGTAGTCGACATACTCGAGGCTTATGGAATGTTGCTTAGTAGGGATTGGTCAGCAAAACTAAATGGATATTTCTCAGTTGATTGGTCCCATCTCTTGCTGCCTCAGAAGGGAAAAGGTGATATGCTGAAGTTGATCAAGAAAGATACATGAAGTATGTGGTGACGGAACTAAATGGCTCCAATGAACCTATAATGTTTACCAACTCTATCTTTGGGAATTATAGTTTCGACATTTGTGCCATGGAAACTTGTTTTGGAGAATTCCATGCAGAGACAGTTGAAGAAATTGTGACAAACACACAATTGGAAGCTCTCCCTTGCAATCCAACTGATGAATTATCCTGTATTATAGTAGATGATAGGACTAATTTCATAGAAAGCAGTTCAATTGATGTAACATTAGATTCTATATTTTGGACACTCTATTTTGATGGCTCTAACTGCCTTAAAGGTGTAGGTGTTGGGATCATTCTCATTGACTCGCAAGGGAAATAACATCTGATGGCCAGTTGGTTGGCGTTCGCGTGCACCAACAACACGACAGAATATGAAGGCTTGCTTTAGGGCCTAAAAAAAGCCATTGATATGAAGGTGAAAAATCTCAAATTTTTTGGTGACTCATAGATAATTGTAAGGAAAAGGATACATTGCAATTCGCCACACCTGGTAAGATACCAACTTGAGGTATGGAGCTTAATTGACAATTTTTATTCTTTTAATATCACATACATGCCTCGAGGGAAAAACTGAGATGCCGATCTAATGGCTAGTATGGCTTCAAAACTTTTGCCTGATCTTCGATTAAACAAGAATAAATATTATGTTGAATTGATTTTCAGACCATCCATGCCTGATAACATCTCAAATTGGCATGTGTTTGAATATGACGAGCAAATCCTTGAGTTCTTGCACTGCAAGAAGACATTCAAAAATGCAGTCATTGATGAAAAAGAGCATGACAGGCTTATGAATGAGAGGGAAGATGAGGAAAAATATTAGTCCAATATAATTTCCAAGTCAGTTGTCAAGATGGAGCACATTTATGACTTGCATGATAAATTCAAGAAGCCAACTAACTGCAAAATGCATAGCTCATCCATGAAGTATGAATTGGTCAACCTTGGAACCAAAGAAGACCCAAAAATTGTTAATTTGGGCTTAGGATGCTCTCCACAAGAAAGGGTTGCGTTTGTTAAGCTGTTTAAAGAGTACAAGGATGTCTTTGCATGGACATATGGCGACTTAAAAACATTTGATACCAGCATTATGCAGCATGTGATTCCGTTGGAGAAGGATGTTAGGGCATACCAACAAAAGCTTCACAAGATACATCCAAGCCTGGAACCGTTGGTGAAGAAAGAATTAAACAAAATGCTGGATGCCAAAATCATTTTTCCTGTTAGGCACACCTGCTAGTTAGCCAATATCATGCTATTAAGAAAGAAAAATGGAGACATCAGGGTATGCATCGATTTCAAAAACATGAACAAAGAATTGCAGAAAGATAACTATCCTATCCCCTCTATGGAACACATTCTTCAGTGCATTTTTGGGTCTGAAATGTTGTCCCTTTTGGATGGTTTTTTGGGATATAATCAAGTGTTAGTGGTGAATGGAGATCAGCTCAAGAAAACCTTCAACACTAAATGGGGCACTTATGCATATTTTAAAACACCTTTTGGACTTATTAATGTGGGCGCTGCATTCCAGAGAGCTATGGACATAGCTTTACAAGGATTTATTAACAGATCAGTAGTAGTGTACATGGATGACATTACTCTGTATTCGTATCACAAAAGGGATCATATCTATCACCTAAAATAAATTTTTGAAAGATGCTAAAGGTATAGAATATTGTTGAATCACAAGAAGAGCGTTTTTGCATTTACAAAAGGGAAACTATTGGGTCACATCCTCTCTAAATAAGGGATCGTTATCGATCCTGAAAGAATAGAGACCATCATGAGAATACAACCCCCTACAAATAAAAAGGTGATGCAATCTTTCTTCGGGAAAATTAATTTCGTTAGGAAATTCATTTCAGGTTTCGCAGAAATAGTATGTCCCATGCAGCTAATGATGAAGAAAAATGTTGTGTATAGGTGGAGTGATGAAGCAAAGTAATCATTTCAGCGAATTAAGGAGGCCATCGTAGAAGCTCCTACATTAGTCAGCCCCAATTTCGACAAGGACTTCTTATTGTACACTTTCACCTATGATGTTTCATATGCCATAATCCTCACCCAAAAAAATGATGATGGCAATGAAGTCCCTATCTCTTATATGAGCTTTAATCTTCAAGGTGCAGAACTGAACTAACCAGATGTGGAGAAACAAGGCTTTGCAGTTTTTAAAGCCACAAAACACTTCCGCCCTTATTTATTAAAGGTCAGGACTAAAGTAATCATTCCCCATCCTGCCGTAAGAGCCCTCTTCTTGTAGAAAGAAATGGGTGAATGGAGAGGGAATTGGATAACCGCACTTCAAGAATTCGACCTCGAGGTTAAGTCGCTAAGATAGTTCAAGGGCAGGGATTGTGTAGGTTAGTAGCAGAAGCCTTCACAGATAGCGAAGGGGCATTCGAAGAACCAGAAGTGCAGAGCATGCAAAATGCATAAGTAGAATTTAAGGAGGATCCCATATGGATTAATGAGATGCTAATGTATGAGTGTGAAACGTCAGAATCCCTTTTGGATCTTGAGTCATGGTATTATGACATACACTTTTATCTAACATGGGGAACATGTCTTGAACACATGGATGCATCATGAAGGAGAGCACTCAGATTGAAATCTAATCAGTATCACTTGGCCAATGACGCATTATACATAAAAAAAAATTACGATGGAATTTGGCTGAGGTGTTTGGAAAAGGAAGATGTTGATCATGTCTTGAAAGAAATGCATGATGGCCCAGCAGGTGGTCACTATGGTGGAGAGACCACCACTCACAACATATTAAGAGTTGGATATTATTGGCCCACAGTGTTTAGAGACTCGCATGCCTATGCTTGGAAATGCAAGGTATATCAAACTGCTGCAAGACGAGAAAGAAAGCCAGTCGTTCCCCTCAGGCTTGTTATGATTTATCGCTGGTTCCAGCAATGGGGCCTAGATGTCATAGGCGAGATCACTTCAAACTCTTCGCAACAACATAAGTATATACTCACAGTGACCAACTACTTCACGAGATGGACCGAAGCTATCCTACTTCGGAAGGTAAATGAAGACGAGGTAATGTCATTTATTGAGAAATTTATTATCAACAGGTTTGGCATCCCTAACGCTCTCACATTTGACAATGCTTCTTACTTTTCATCACTGAAATTTACTGAATTTTCTATTGATAAATCAATTCACATAAGTATGCTTCAAACTATTACCCCCAGGGAAATGGAGTTGCAGAGTCCTCAAATAAAAACCTCATCTGCATAATCCATAAATCTATCGTCGACAACCAAAGGAATTGGCACAACGCCCTAACAAACTTCCTTTGGGCCGATAGAGTCACCCCAAAAGTGGCATTAGGAAACTCCCCATACTTCCTCGTCTATGGATAGGAAGCCATCCTACCTCCCAACATTACCCTTCCCTCCTTACAACTCTCCCAAGCTTCAATAGGGATCTCTTCAACCTTACTTCAAAAAAGGATCAATCAACTGGTGAGGTTGGAGGAATTGAGAGATAAAGCCAGACATAAATTCAGAAATCACCAAATGATTGTCAAGAGATGGTTTGATCACCATCTTGTAGGAGATAAAGATTACCAAGTAGGAGAGCTAGTCCTGAAATGGGACAAGTTGAATGAGCCAAAAGGTAAACACACGAAATTCCAACACTTATGGTTGGGCCCATTCCAAATTGAGGAGAAACTTGGCCAGGGGACTTAAAGATTGAAAAATTTAAAGGAACAAACTAAAAAACTCCCTGTTAATGGCCAACATCTTAAGAGATACTTCCAGTAACCACCACATGGTGGTTATCTCCTGAGTAGGTTAGGATTCATTTTTCTTTTCTTTTCTGTTAGCTTAGTTATATTTCTGTCCGTTCTGTTCTTGTTATTTTGCAGAGTTTATTTTCCCTTTGTTTTGAATTTCAGTCCTTTTCAGCCAACGTATTTCTATCCTCCACTGTCGTTTTCACTTTTATAAACTCTCTTCAGATTTCCCTCATTCACAACCTTCAGCTTTTTCCTCCCTCATTAAACTGTTGATGAGTCTGTCGATCCTAGATTCATCGTTTAAACAAACTTTCAATGAGCTACATTAGCATCTCATTAGCATCTATTGGGAACTAGGTAAGATCTGTTGATAACCTGGATACCTGGAGCATGTAGGGGCATCTTTATAAAATGAAAAATGTGTAACCAAAGCTGGACTGGCATGGAAAAATGCTGCATTTAAAAAAAAATCCCACTCAGACCTAGCTTATACTTTCCTGTAAGGTTTACAGTTATTCTCCATTGGTCCCATCTACCACACTAAGTTTTCCAATACCTGTCATCTACAAGTAAACGTCCTTTCATGGGCTAAGCTCACTGTCACATACCCTGTGGCAAATCCAATTGTGCTCCAGTCCTTGTGCCTGAAACTAGAAGGACTTATTTAAAAGAAAATGAAATGTCGAGTCCTTATGCCAATCTGGAA
The DNA here is from genome assembly GCA_000404065.3 of Pinus taeda. Lineage (NCBI taxonomy): Eukaryota > Viridiplantae > Streptophyta > Pinopsida > Pinales > Pinaceae > Pinus > Pinus taeda. The sequence goes on along the minus strand of APFE031647251.1, from coordinate 8,127 downwards.
GGACAGGTTGTTTGGGAAGTCGGTTGGAGTAGGAATTGTTGTTGGGCTCAAAGTACCGGTTGACACAGCAAGCCCAACCTTGCTTAAATGGTTTAAAAATATGGCATGATCCATGATTGTGCCCCATTCAATCATACAAAAATATAGCACTGAATTCTTACATAAAGTGCAGATAAACATATCTACATCAAGTTTGATGAGCGATAAAGAGCTGAGGTACACACCTAAACATGTATTGACAGACCAGTGATGTCCCCAAAAGGACTTTTGAAAGTAGAAAACAGGTAAAGGAGGGTAAATAAATCCCATAATGCTACCATTGGAGAATCCCTGTGAAAACCCTATCAGTAAGTTGAAGCTATTTGTCTTTATCCCACCTGAAGCAATTAATGTTGAAGTGGAACCCATGCCTATCCATCTATACAGTTTGCATTTCAATTTTATCTTAATACCCTAATGTTCTATTGATCCAAGGTTTAGATGGAAACAGAGATAACTAGTTCGCCCAACGGTTCGCCATTTGTTGTGGCCACAACCACCACCCTATTAAAACATGCTTTGGTAGCAAATTTGAATGGGTCCCCTAGAAGTCTGATCTTTCACCTCTTCGAATGGTCTGTTTTTATCCCAGGGATTTCAACTGAGTGCCAAGTCAAATCTTCAATTCTTAATGGTTAAGGCCCCCTAATAAACCTCTGCAGCAAGATTCATTTGTAACCCGGTCTGGCCTTTCATTCATATCTTTCACCGAGACTTATTCAATCCTCATAAACCTTCTACCACGTCCTTATTTCTATAGTAATGTTTTAGAAATAGAAACACTCCACATACACATAAATCTTACATTTTCTGCCTTGTCTCAGCCTTCACACATTTTGCATGCTTTTATCACTTATTGCAATTGCTGGTTGACTCGTTACATACCATATCACATGTTGCATTGATCAAGGGAAAAGGCCCGTCTCTCATGAATAATTGTGATGCGATCAAGTCTTTGGTCGCATCAGATATCGCAATCAGCACTTTCAACCCGCACATCGGCCCAAGCTTCAACTTTTTGCAATACCCCGGACCCGCCGGGATTATTAATCATGCACATATATTTTTCGGGTCCACTCCCCAATCCCAAATCGTAATCAGCGAAAACCGAGGCCCATACACAAGGCGTTCAGCGATATGGCGAACCTCCTGATATTATTAAGCACATCATATATTTATTTTCGAGTCCAGAGCCTATCGATAATCGTAATCAACAATCAATGAAAGTGAAGCCCATGCGATATGCGAAGGGGCGATGAACAGACTCAGCGATAATTATACTTCTGGGTGCATAATTTTTGAAGTCTGGCCCTATGGCCCGGCTGTGGGTTTTCCCGTGTTTTTTGGTGTATTCGATAAAATGTTGCGGTCCTGGTTTTCAAATGAAAATCCCATATTGAGGACCCACTGGCATGATTAACCATGGAACATATATATTTCGGGTCCGGCCAATCGCTAATTGCAATCGGTAGAGCCCAAGGCTTAAACATGAGGGCCGATGCGATGAGCAGACCCGATGGGATTATTAACCACGACTCATATGTATTTCGAGTCTGGCCTATCGCAAAGCGCAATTGGTAGAGACTAAGTCTTAAACATAAGGCTCGATGTGATTAACGGAATCGACGACGATTATAGATCCGGAGGTATATTATTTGAAGTTTGGCCTTATGGTCAAACCTCGGGTTTTCCCGTGTTTTCCCATGTATTTTGATAAAATTCTCTGGTCCGGGTTTTCAAAGGAAAATCCCATAAAATGAATGGTCCACATTTGAAGCATTTTCAAAGCAATCCTTGAGTAAAAATGAATATTGTGGGCAACAAGAATACGTGTCACAGCATGTTTAGTGGTTTGATAATTATAGCTGCTCTGCATTGCAAAATTAAATAGAAATTGTGGCTGAATGCAAGGTTTGTTTGTGAGCATGTTTGTCATATTTCTCATAATCACAGTTAATATGAATTATTTTTGCAGGCAAGTTCGAGTGGACCTGGTAGCCGATAAAGGTGGTTTATATAGAGATGACACCTCTGCACCACTAGCGTTGATATTGCATAGACATATTCTGCAGAAAGGGACATGAAACGCCATCGTGCATAATGGAGGCACACGCCATGTCAAGAGGAAGCATAGCACTGATACATCAAGATGTTATTACCTCCAAACTCACCTTCAATCATGCTAGATGTGGGATGACAATTGCAGTGTCTTCAGTTTCCTTCAGGAAATGATAGGGAACAACGTCCGCTCAATACAGGTGCGAAGGGATGACATGCAACAATCCTCTTTTAACCAATGTCTATTCATTTCCAAAGGAAATGAAGCACTCCAGCAAATATGCCCTCTACGTGTCAGTGGTTACACTAACTGTCCTATGATTGTATATTTGGATTTGTGTATTGAAAAAAGAGGGAGGTGAAATGTGGAGGGAAGACCGAGGGTCAGTTCCTTAGGCATAAATATTACCTTTAGAGATGAAGGGAGGAATTTTTTTTGGGCAGAACAACTTTTGATTTATTTTGAATAAAGAAGACTGTTTGGTCGAGAAAGAGGCTTTTTTCAGATTCATTTGCTTCTCCTTTCATGTGTGTAGAATCAGGATGTTGTTGTTGGCATAAATATAAATGTGATTTGTTTTGTGCATATTGATAATAGACAACTCGTAACTAATCTTGGTCATTCAAGTATGATTTGTTACCATGGTTAATTCATGTGCGATTTTTTGATTCGAGACCTTGTTAAACATCAATTGCAAGTTTTATTTGTATGGAAATGAATGTGTATTCCTGTATAAGTAATTAGATTGCAATTAAGATTTAATATAGCCTTGTTCATCTGTGAACCAGTAATTGATTCATTAGGACTTGGAATCTATATATGATGTTTAACCTCCTTTTGTTATGCTCCTGCAGGATAGGTTAGAATAGTTAGGACTAGCATAAGTAGTTAGAATTAGTGTAGATAGGATTTGATACATATAGGTTAGCTATTTTGTTTGTTGATTTAATTGAAGTCTTCCTCCAAGAAGCAATCTTTCAACACATATAACAGTTTACGGGATCCTATAAAACCCGTCGGAACTAGTCATTCCAATCAAAAGCAGATCTAATTGGGGTCTACAATCGGGTTAGTTCCCCTTGTTGGCATAGCGAACATTCGCCACGTCAACAGACTGAATAGAGAGAAGTGGACCTAGATGTCAGCTTTCTTCTGAACAGGACGAAATAGCTTCTTAAGTATCGGAGTGTCTTTAAGCTATAAGGAGGAAATCTTCAATGATCAATTTGGTTACAGAAATGCACTATGTAACTGTTTTCATGGAGGAGCAGGGATTTTAACGGAAAAATTGAAGCGGAGATGTTGAATGAACGGTTAAATCTACATTAATTATCCAACAGGATTGATTAGTGAGTGTTCGGGACATAAATTCATGGGAGTTATGAATTGAATGAATAACGAATAGGTGGTAGTTGATTGGATGGAAGAAGTGACATGAAGCGGACGTGGATATTAGCATGGAGAAACAGTAAACAGTCACATGTAAACCACGTTCGGGAGTAACTTGAGGTGGTAAGTTGTTTCGGAATTTTAAGTCTTGAAAGGCTAAAATGAGGATAAGGTGGTTTAAGAAGGCAGTTTCGTAAACTGCCCACTTCGGACTCCCCCCCCCACGCAGATAAAGTTCGGACGACAAATGAGGGTTGAGGAGTGATGTGGACCATCAGATCTCAGTGGAGCATGTGGGATGTAAGGTAAGGTGAAAATGTTTTAGCATGTGAATGGAAAGTGATGGTGGGGTCACGGTTTAGGCAGATGTGACAATTTTGAGTAATGGGGGAATAAATGAATGAAGTTAACGTGTTTACCAAATAACATTGGTGCTTAGAATTCATAGTTAATTTAAAATGCAACATTGTATGCACGCATTATCCAATGTTACAACTTAGGATAAAATCAAATCCTTTCATGATCCAATTATATCACATATGTCTAACTACCCTTTATACTCCTAAAATTTTCATTTATTCATCCAAGTGCATTTAAGCTAGCAACTCAATATCTCCTTTTAATGACTAATCTACCTCTATCCCTTATTTCCTCCATTGGCTCAGTTTAAACTATTGAGCCAATTTTATTTGCTACCTATTGACAAATAATTGAAATAAAATCGAATTATGATTAAACTGTACAATTGGATTATATGAACTAGTTTGGAATTTAAACAATCTGCACACAATTTTATTTGCAAAAATAAACTATACTAAGAGTAGTGGCATTTGGATTTGAAAAATATTCAGAGTTTATTATTTTTTTCTTTTCTTTCTAACCTGAAATTTTATTTTTTCCTCCATTTTGTAGGGCATCTATTTTATTATTTTATTTGATATGGACTTATTCATAAAAATATCCCTAACATTTTTTTATTTAATATTCTTTTTGTCCATATCCTAACTTAACATTTTTTGAAATATATTTTCATTTTTTGACAAATTGTTACGAACTTACCAAAACCAAAAAATGCTACAACATTGGTTCCAACTGGGGACTGCTTTCTCCTGTAGAATGCAGAGAACATCCATATCCATGTGCCTTCTCGTCGGGCTATGGAGTCTTTGCTATAAAAACTCACACTGATATTTTTAAAAGTAAAATAAACCGGAGTTTTTACAATGGTAGTAATGAAATATACTTCAACTTTTCAATACTGAATGTAATGTTTGAGAAACCTTCCATTAACAAGATAAGCGGAATATAATCCCTCAAGATTTTGTAGTACAAAAGTGTTGCTTCCCTTTACTTCATCAATAGCTAAAGGTCCAAACCACAGGTTATAAAACTTGTCATGTTTTCCCTCATCTTCTCTTTTAATCCCATCTTAGAACTAGATCACCTTCCTTGAAGTTCCTTTCCCTGGCTCTTCTATCAAACAGGTTTTTCATCTTATTCTGATACTTTTTCAATTTATATGGAACTTCATCTCTGTTTTCATTTAGTTCAATAATTTGATTTATTCTCCTTGAAAAATCATCAGGTTCATTAGTTGAATCCTGCAGGAATTTTAAAATAGGGAATGGCAAGTTGGTAGGGAAGATTGCATCTTTCCCATAGACTAGTTGAAACAGAGCCTTTCCAGTAAACCTCTTTGGAGTAATCTTGTTTTCCTAGACTGCATAAATTAGATGAGAATCTCAACTCTTTTTATGATTTGCTAAAGTCTTTTTTATCACCTTTACCAGAATTTTATTTGAGGATTTTGCAAGACCATTACCTTGAGGGTAATATGAAGTTGAATGATGTAATAGAGTTTGATATTTCTGGCAAAACTCAATCATTTTAACACTGGAAAATGTTGTTGTGTTATGAGTAACAATTTGTGTTGGGCAACCAAACCTAGATAAGATATTTTTTTTCAATGAATTTGGTTACTACTGAATCAGTAGCATTTCTTATTGGAATTGCTTCCACCCATTTGGTAAAGTAGTCTATTGCAGTGAGAATCCATCTATGCTGATTTCTTGAAGTAGGATGAATTTCTCCAATAAAATCTAATCCCCATTGGAGAAAAGGCATTGAGACTATTGTTGGGATTAGTGGAAGAGCTGCTAGTTTTTTCTTACCAACAAACATCTGACAAGAGACACAACTTTTGATCTTTTCTCCTACTTGTAAGAACAATGTGGGTGAATAAAATCCTACCCTCAATATATTATATGTTTTTTCTCTCCAAGCATAATGTCCTCCACAAAATCCTGTATGAAACTGATCAATGATTCCTTCAGTTTCTGATTCTGTCAAACATAATAACAAGATATTTAGTGGGTCCGTCCAATAAAGATTTTCATTTATGATACAATATTTGATTGCCTTCAGTTTGATAGCTTTACATTGACTTTTGGAAAATGATGTTGGACATTCAATATGGATCAAGAAATTTACAATATCCTAATACAAATTTTATAAGAGAAATTTGTCATCAATGTGTAAATGGATGATCTGATCTGAAGGTAAAGGTTCTTGTGGATTCTTTTATTCAGGATGAAGGGAAGGTTCTTATGGATTCTCCTCATTCAAATTTTGGGAAGGTTCTTGTGGATTCTCCCCTTCTAAAAGAACAAAAGGTTCTTGTGGATTCTTCTTATCTGAACTTTGAGAAGGTTCTTGTTGATTCTTCCCTTGTATTTCCAAAACAAAGTCGATGCCAAGCACTTTACAGTTTGATTTAGCTAGAAGATTAGCTAATCCTTGACCCTTGACTAGCTTTGTAGTTTTTATAGTTATATCAAACTTTAGTATTTGAGTGATCCATATACCTCTCTGTTATCCGGGAATAGTGTCCACTCGGATGCTGCTATTCCCACTAAGATGGATGGTTATCTTAGAAACAGACAATCAAAGTCTACTATTGCTTCCTTTTATGAAAATAGATGAGAGGAAAACCAAGAGGACTGACCTGAGTCTTGCGTTTGATTTCCTCTCCTTCTTGATAGAGTTTCACCGCTTCTTCTTTGTCTGCCCAGCTTCACAAGCACCTGTGGAATCACAACAACATACTACTATGCAAGAAACAATGATCTAAATTCATAAATAATACAGGATCAGATGTGTATTAACCATATACATGCATATATAAACCAAGTACACAAGAATATGGAAGGAACCAAGAATAGCTTTATTCAGATGAAAAGTAGTAAGAAGATTACAACCATGTGCTCTGACCCAGCATCATCCTCCAGCTAAGAAGTCCTTCTTCACCTCAAGCAAAGCTAGATCACCCAACACTATAAATGTACACCGGAATACCAACAACACTTCTCTATAAGATACAAAATTCCAGCCTCTGGATCTCTGTGATGAGGGATCCATATATAGATGATTACAGAGAGGTGAGTCATCTTTTGGGATCTTGATTAGTGTCTTCTATCTGATAGTTCCCTCTTCCACTTGGAGAATGATGATCTCTTACTCATCCCTGGTCGA
>APFE031647248.1:0-51532 GCA_000404065.3 Pinus taeda | reverse complement strand
AAATTGGTGTACACACATGTGGGTTTCCTTCAAGAAACTCACATGCACACACAACTTTCCCATTGAAAACAAGCATATGCTTCTAAAATGCACCAAAATAATATAAGTGTACACTAAAAAACACATTTTTAGGTAGGTTTTATGTGTATTTTCCAAGTTATTCATCTCCTATTCTTGTGGATAACTAACCCAACCATCAAATATCAATATAAGTAGAGGCTTAAGGTTAAGGAGAAGGGGAAACACCCTTATATTGACAAACTTATGTTTCAATTTGAAAGTAATCTATCCTTGAGGTTTTAAGGATATCCCCTCTTGGGAAACCCTTGTTTCTGAATTCCTTTCCCATTCCATAATGTTTGGGGAAATAGAATCCTTCACTTTCTCTAATATTTTTATTTAGTTGGGATCATGAGGAGAAACAAACCTTCAATGGCTTAGGAAGAGAAACCGAGATAAAGGATCTAGGTAGTGTTGGTAGAAAGTATTAGGTAAACTCATTCTATGTATTGTTGTTCAATTTAATAAATAGAGAATTATATTCTTTACATCTCCCAATATAGTGTATTTCATGCATTTTATCATGTTTAGTCATAAAGAATTAGTAGGAAGCTAATTTCCCAATCCTAATTAGTTATAGTAGTTAAGGTTTATTTTTTGTTTCTATGTTACTTTCATCTTATTCTCTTTTGTGTGTAATTTTGCAAGGATGAATTTGGATAAGGACACTAGAGAGAGGACCTTCCAGTTAGGATATTCTTTAGCCCTCAATGCTTTCGGTAAGTACTCCATAACCAACTTGGTAGTTACATGGATGTCTTGCTACTTTGGGATCAAGATTGATTTCTCTCATTTTTGTTATATCATGACTTTGACCCTCATTATAGGATATATAATTATGTAACATAATTGGTGACTCCACCTAGGGTATCTCAGTGATTTGGTCTCCTAAGGTTTTTTTCCATCGCTTGTAGGATTTTAGGACTTTTCTTCCTCCATTTTTAGTCATTTATGTCCTTTGTATACTTTTGAGAATAAGTGTTTTTAAAGTAATTTCTTGAAATTTTTGGCATAACTAAATTGTATATGTTTCTTCCTTATCAAAACTCATATAAATACACTTGTTTCTAATGCAAAATTTTCATAAATATGCTAGTTGTTTGCATATCCTATGTTCTTGGCTCTTTACATGAAATCCTTCTGGTTGATACATGCAGACATTTTGATTCAAATTTCCATTAAAGAAACTTTTCTTCGCATCCATGTGACCAATAATGAATCTTCCACCTATTATAAGCTTCTAGAGCCAACAAAACATGAATGGTAGCCTATTTTGTTGTAAGGGAAAAAGTGTCCTCATAATCAATGCCTTTTACTTTATATATCCTTTTACCATAAGCCTTGCCTTTTGCTTGTCAAGTGAGCCATCTAATTGATACTTACTCTTGTATACCAATGACTTGCAGCCAATTAATTTTGTTCCAAATGGAGGATTCACCAACTTCCATGTCCCATTCTTGTTGAAAGAATCCTCCTCCTTCTACATAACTCCTCTCAACTCATAATGAGAAACCAATTCTTTAAAGGAATTTCGTTTCAATTTAGTAGATAAATTTAATTCACAATAATATAAAACGTCCATATCATTTACACCACTTGAATGTTATTTTTCTACATGAACTCCATAGTTTTATTTTATTGAAGTTCTAGTTACTATCTTTCCAACTTCATGAGGATGAACACTTTCAATTATTTTTATAATCCAGTTTGGACATTTTTATGATGGTCCAAATTGCTGAACTAGATGAGATGGTTCTACATTTCCATCAAGATTCATCCTTTAAATCCTCTCAATAGCATCATCCAATTGAATCTCTTTTTCTAACGAAATGCCCAGATCTTCTACATGGAGGAGTTGTTTCACTTCAAAAGTATATTCTGTAGGTTGATCCAAGATAGTGATCCACACATAAATATGTGGAATCTCATTATCAAACTCATGATATATATTCACATGGGTAAATCTATCAATATGATCAAATATTTCTCAACAGTCTTCATTTTTAGTGGATTCTAAGAAAATTCACATCTTTGGAAATAATATTTTTTTAACCTCATCATAAATATGATATTCCTTGGTGGTATTTGATTACACTAAGAATATGCTCTTGTAACTCCTTGCATCTATTTTATTTCTTTTTTCCTTAGGAATTAAGGCATAACAAGTGGAGGCAAAACCCTTGAGATGCATCACTAAAGGAATGTCGTTAAACCAAATTTCATAAGAAGTTTTCTCACCAAGAGCATGAGATGCACTTTTATTTATCAAATACACTACACCAAGACATATATCATCCAAAAACATCAACTTCACATTCTTGAAAAACATGGAATGTACTATATATAAGAATGCTTTGTTCTTTCTTTCTAATAAACCATTTTTCTTTGATTTTATGGAACAATGGTTTGATGTTTTATCCCATGTTAGCAAAGGTAGCTTTCAAACTCATTATTGGTATATTGTATTTTATTATCAAAATAAAGAGTGCCAATATGAGTTTGTTCTTCATTTTCAATCTATAAATGAATTTTTTTTAAGTGTTTCAAATGCTTGATATTTCTATTTCAACAAATAAGCCTAACAAATCCTAGTTAATAATTAAAAAAATTCATCTATTATCAAAGGAATAAGGAATAGGAATGGGGCCATACAAATCAAAGTGTACCAAATCTATATTTCTACATGCTCTTGAAGTAGATTAATGGAAATGTTTCTTGCAATGTTTACGAAGGATACATGCTTTAGATTGCTTCAAATTCCTTGGAATGGCAGGAAAACTATAAAAACCATTTTTCTTCAACATATGAAGATTATCATAATTGATGTGCCTAAGTCTAGCATACCAAAAGATATTGGATGGAATTGTATCTTTATCATGGTGAGAGAGGTATGCCAAATTATGTGCAAGAACATAGGTCCCTTTTAACTTCAACAATTTCTAATCCTCCCATCCTATCATGATGAGCATGTTTTCTGAAGACATATTTATTTGAAAATTTCCATCAAATATGCTAATAGAATGGCCATATTTTCAAATGTGCACAATATATAGCAAGTTCCCATACAAATAAAGAAAATAGAGAACATTGCAAAATAAAATCTAGGAATCTAAGCAATTTCAACCTAATGGTGCCAATTGTTGTAAGTTTAGGACTAGATACATCTACAAAGTATGCTACACCTCTATAGTTTCATTAAATTCTTCAAATAAGTCCCACAAAAAAATCACATGACAAGTAGCACTAGTGTGAGAAACCATGCATCTGTCCAAGAAGAAAATGAAGTTTTGAATAAATCTTTATTTATGCCAATATTAGAATAAGAAATAAGAAAAGTAGATTTAGGAGCTTAACCTTTATCTTCATTTTGATCCCGATTTATTTGATCTTCTCCAATGTGATCCTACATAATTTTTCTTCATATCCATATAGTCCACATTGAACATAGTAAAGGTCATATCTCTCACCTTGATTATGTTTATCCCCTTCCTTTGAAATTATTCTTTCCACATCCTCTCTTGCTACCTTCTCCTCTAGAAGATGACATTATTGATTCTATCCCTTTTGAGGAAGGAATATATTATTTCTAGTTGGTTGAGTTTTCTTCTTCTTGAAATATTTCTCACATTTTGTTGGCATTATGATACAGGTGCTTCCCTTTATGGCAACTCACTCATAGGTCAGTTCAGATTTGATAAACGAAAACTCACATTGTAACATGCCAATTCAGAGGTAACAGGGCATTGGTACAAAAGAACAGGTAGTTGGAACAGAGGTCTACTGATAAAAATCAAGAAGTTGAAGGAAAAGGATGTTGTAAGGTAGTTTAAGTTGTATACGCATGTTCACCTTGTCAAAACAGCGCATACACGTGGTTAATAGAACAAAAAGAGCGTATACGTATACACATACTTTCACAAGAGGAAAAGCGCGTATGGGTCGGAAAATCAAGGAAATACAAGATTAAGGAATAACAAGGGTCAATACCATGGTATTATCCCACAATATTGAGTGTAGTGAAGAAAACTAACACACACAAAATAAACTCAATAAAATAAACACTCAGAAATATAGAAACCAGACATGGCGGAAAAGGCCTCAGCCTTACAGCATTCCTCACATTCTCATTATTAATCAATCCAATGTACAAAGAATGATAATAGTACAAATAAATACATGAGGAAGTTGGTCTCAAGATAGTACGTCTATCTTGGACAAACTTGGCTGAGATATTTTCTCAAAAAAACACTAATCTAGGAGAACTAGTAGGAGAGAACCTCTCATCCTAACTAAACTCCCTAGTTTGAGGAACTAACTCTTAATTCTCAAGATTTGATTTATTTAATTATGATTTTTGGATTTATAATTGTTTTATTATGAGAGTGAGGCTAACATTCCCCCCCAATGATAAATCCAAAATAAGAACAAGGAACCCTCTTCCAAGTTCTCAAGTTGATCCTCAAAAACCATTTTCCCAAAAAACCGCCAAAGCTGGATGCTGAAGAAACTGCAATATGAAGAGACCATGAGTCAACTACATATCTAATTCATCTCTAAATGTTGTTTGACAACTCCATCACGTTCCAAGCCACAAAAGGATCCATCTGTCCTTTGCTTGAAACCAGCATCCTGTGTCCACTAACAAAATATGATGAACACCCACTCGCTAATGACATTGAAAAACAATTCACTGTTGCTTTTGTTGTGTTTGAAAACTGATCATGGCTGACTTTGCTATCGATCGCCCACTAGTGAATTTGTTGATGCTCACTCTGTTATCACCTAGATTTACCTCACGCTGAAGGGAGGCAACTTCCAAGGTAACCACAAACCAAACTTAGCCTTGTAGCTAGCCCTACAAGGCCGAGAGAAGGCTCTCTCCTTTAGAATCTCACTCGAGGTGACTAGATCAGGTAAGTATTTTGGGCTAGCTATAGTATCTTGAAAGGTTTTGATTGATTTTGTTGGTGATTGCTAGATCAGGAGGATCTGGGCAATTTGGGTCTGGGAAACTAAGTCAAAATTGTAGGGGATTCTATGGGGCAAGGTAGGTATGATCTTTAGCACCTTAAGATTGATGGGGTGAAATTATAGACTTGTGAGGAGCTAATAAGGGCCTGAGCAAGTCAAGAATCCTTCCTAAACAGAAGAAAACATGAAATACTGGTGTTTTCCCAAGGCAGAGCATTAAAACATAATGTATTCCACCTATATGACTTGAAAACAACCAATCAGAAGCAATTATATGAAAGAGGCTTACATAAATAACATGAGAACATATTAACAAAAGAAGAAACACATGCAAAAGGCCATACCACAGGGATCCCATAAAAATAGTTGCAACTTTAGTAGTTTCCTGCCAAAACTATTACAAAATGATAAGTGTTCAGTACATGAGCATCTAGCTGAATCAAACCCTTGAAAATGAAAAATAAAATACATGATATAGACATTTAAATCACTCATCCTAACCATCAAGGGTCGAAACCATGAGAAGAGGAGCTGTTTCAACCATTTCTAATCAAGGACGAGGAATCTAGGCAGTCAAACAACTTGCCTCTAAAAGAGGGGAAACTAATTCATTACCCTCAAAACCACTTTTATCTAATGAATCTACCATCTACTATTGTTTGAATATTAAATTCACAAACCATGGCATTATTTACATCAGCAAATTCACCTCCATGAGAGAGAAAACAAGAAAATGGTTGAAATTTAGCAAAACAGTCATCTTGAGTAAAAATGCCCTATGCACAATGCCTTTTTAAGACCACGTTTGGAGGCCTTCATGGTGTCCAAATTGGGCGTGGGATAGCTCGTTGGAAGGCTTTTCGAGTCTAAATTCCATAACATCTTTAATTTTTCAGTTTGGAGTTCATTTTCCCTGTCAAAAGCTCAATCTCCCAAGACTGGTCAAAATTGTGCAAAATGAGGCTGCCAAAATGTAGTGTGATATTGCAGTCAACTTTAGGAGGTCTTCCTCAACTTCAAATTGAGATCATGATATCTCATTTGAAATATATTTGTGTCTATCTATCATTTATCTCATCAAGAAAGTCATTTGGTCATCCTAGCTAGGAGAAATCTTGATTTCCCAAGGTCACTCCAGAAGTGCAGCAACTCTCCTGAGGCAAATGATGTTTATGATATTTCTCCAAAACCATGAGACCTGTGTAAAAAATTCTTAGATATATGATGGAAAAAAACCTCTCTCACTTTTTTCAAATTCATCTTTTCTTTCTCATAAAAATCACTTGAATAAAACCTATCCTGATGTGTGGAACAGGGGATTTGTAGAAATGAAGGGAAATGAAGGGGATAAGGGGTTTCTAAATTCTTGAGAAAATTTCAGGAATTAGGGAGGGATGTTAGGAAGCAAGGGAAAGTGGAATTTCAAATATTGAGTGAGGGGAAGGGGTCCAAAAGGGGAAAACACAGGCCTAGCCTAGAAAATTGTCAAATTGTAGCAATATGCTAGGGTTTGTGAGAAAATGATGAATTTGAGGGATATTAGTGATGGGAAGTGTTTAAGAAGGTATATTAAGGGTAGGGGAAGGTGTTAAGAATCAGGATACATGTTTTGTTGATGATTTGACCATCCAAGAAAAATTACCTTCAAAACCCTAGGAGAGGGAAATGAGCCTTACCTAAGCACAACTGAAGCACAAACAAGGTGTAAAATGACCCATTGGAACATGAAATAATGATGACAACTCTTTGAATGATGGTACACTCAGCCGAATGGTGACATGGACCAATACTTGTGTTGATCATTGGAAAAGGTATGTATTTATCATTTATTTCTTTATCTTTTCCTTTGAATCATAACTCCTTTACATTCTAAGATGGTAATATGTTAGAGAATTATGATAGAATTAAGGAGATTTGTGATTGATACAAAATAAATAATTCTTGTCTTTTTCTATGCAGAAAGTGAAAGAAATAGAAAATTATTATTCGAGAGGAAAAGACAAAGAAGACGCAACTACTGTCCCTTTGACAAGAAGCCATATCCAGACGACGAGATCAAGATTAGAGCGTATGGTCCAGGAAAAGGAAGAGAAAACGTGGCATCAACGCAAGAAGACAAAATGATAAGTTTGAGACCAAAGATATGGCAAATCCCTCAGATCCTTTGATCCTGAGGGATCGCTACTTCAAGACTTATCTGTATTTTTGATACTTCTGCCTGGCCATTATAAAAAGGGACAGCGCTGGTAACCCAAGGGGCATATATTATTGTCAATTTGTAGAACTTACTGTTGTAATCTCAACTATGATCATCGACTCTCTTTAAAGAGCGATAGCTATAACTATGCCATTTATGATTAATATATAACTCAGTTGTTGTTCCATTATCTGATCCTGGAGTAAACGCAGCAGTGCCTCCCTGCTGGCTAAGGGCCCGGCCCTAGTGGATCCACTTGCTTCTTGTATCATTATTTTATGATTATAGTCGTGTGTGGTTTGATTTCCTTTGCATTTCCTTAATTTTCTTTATTCAATAATCTTCTGTTCCTAAACATTTCCCTAAATTTCTTTGTTATATCGAAATCATAATTGGATAGCGAGATTATTTTTCACAACTTAAAATGTCATGCTGTTCATTCTGAATAATATTGCACTGTCTAATTTGGGTTCTGTTGTTCATTTACAGTTTGATATTTTTGTTCATTTACAGTTGCGATTATTTTTCATTTAGCTAGGGTTCACTTACAATTGTGATTGATATTCATTTAACCGTCGTTCAATTATAACTACAATTTCTGTTTCTTTATAACTGTGGTTAATGTCCATTATGATAAAATAAGATTACTGATTCAATTACTCTATATTCGCTGTGCATTTACCCTTAATTCAATTTGTTGTTCCTTTCTTAGATTACTTTTCAATTCTTTTATTAGTTAAAGATTGTTGTTCAATTCCTTTCGGTTGAGATCACTACTCAATTCATTTCTGTAGATTAAGCTTTGTTGTTCGATCTTTTCAATAGATTAGTTGTTGTTCCTTTTCTTCTAATCGAATTGTTATCTCCAACATTTGCTTTGGTGTGGATAGAAAGATCTACAACTGTAACTAACATTGACTAATGTTGTCTAAGTTCTCAGATTGGAGGTCTTTTTTGTGATTGATTTTCATTTACATCAGTTTACAGGGGAAAGAGTTATCATTACTACATCCTTGACTCATGATTGTTTTAGTTTCTTGAGTGAATGATTTAGTCACAAAGCATTTCAGTTTCTTGCTGTTTCGATTAGATTTTGTTTCCATCATTCATTTACTTTTGCACTTTAAGCACTATACTACAAAACATTACTCTTGAACAAGTGACTGCCTTAGACTGAGTACACTCTTGAGATAAAAAATCGTGCCTATATTGATAATTAATGTAGGGTAAATATGGGTTAAAAGACACCTTTTTATCACTCAACATTTTGGCGCCGTTGCTGGGGAGAGTGTAGCCATTTGTTTCTTTTTGAAAAGAGAGTAGTGTAGGTACCTACTAGGAGAGAGTTGGGTTTTAAAAATGGAAGGTAAGAACCTGTGTACGGAGTATGTAATAGCCCTGCTCCCCCACCTGCTTTCCTGTAGATTTGTTGATTATTTAGCGTAGAAATAAGTATTTGATTTGTGTGCATGACTAAGCAGAAAAAACCTGAAAAGAATCCAAAACACTACCCAAACCTGATAAAGCTAAGGGACCGGTGACCCCTGGCTGATCAAACTTTATAGACGATATCCTCAAAAAAGTAGAATCTCAGCCATTAGTAGGCCCTAGAAAAGCTGCTTCTAGACAACCTACTAGTTCCCCTCGTGCCACAGAATCACCATCTGTAGCCTTTGCTGAGGTGCACAACCAAACAGAGGAGCAAGATTTTCAAGAAATTGAGAATTCTAGCCCAAAATCATTATGAGAAGGGAACCTTAGTAATCTCTACGAAGGAGGAGGAGAAATAGGGGAAACCGAAGAACCAAGATCTTCGCTTGGAATAGTTCAACCACTGAGCAGCCCAGATAAGGGAAGTGTTGTCAAAATCATCCAGAATAAAGCTGAAGAACCTGAAGAGCTAAGATCCCCCCAGAAATTAGTTCAACAAAGAACTCTCATCATCCCAGACAAAGGAAGTGTTGTTAAGGCCATTCCCACTCCTTCTAACCAGCCTAGGAATACACCCCTAGAAAACCCAGAAGGATATTGGCACATATTTTACCAAATGGCCCAGAACCAACAAACACCTCAAACCTCCACATTACAATATCCCATTGTAGATACTGCAGTTAATGCACCTATGAAGGTCATTCCTCTCCAACATATTCCTACATTCCATGGCTTAACATCAGAAGATCCGGATGCCTTTTTGTTTGAATTCAATGTACTATGTCGGGGATATGACTATACCACCAATCCCCAAAAGCTGAAATTATTTCCCTCCATATTAAAAGGAGCAACTTTATGATGGTTTATGGGTTTAGGTGGAGGTGTTATAAATGACTGGGATCAGATGAAAGGTGCTTTTTTGAAGAAATACATAGATTATTGTAGGTCTAGAGAATTAAAGGATGAAATATTTTAGATGGTAGCCAGAACTAATTAGAAACTAGAAGAGTATGTTGAACGTTTTCAGTATAATCTTCAGAGATCTTCTTATGCATCATTACCCTTACCTGACAATGTATTAAAAACGACATTAATTAAAGGGATGAAGGAACAATGGGTTGAAACACTAAATATTATGGGAAAAGGTGACATTTATCAAGAAAATTTTGCTGACATTTTTTATTTGTGCTTCAGGAGTTCATGAGGCAGTACAACGCTAAAACCAGTGGAACATGACATGCTCACAAGGGACAACAAGATCTCTGGTGGAGTAACCCGCGCAGAAATCGGGAATTTACTGGAGAATTTCAAAACTGATATATTGGGAACTCTGATAATGCAACTTGATATTATGCAAGCTAAACAGAAACAAGTAGAAGCGGAGCAAAATCTAACAATATTCTGCCCTAGATGCAGAAATAAACACAGCCATAAAGAGTACCCACTGCATGCAGTTCAAGTCTGCGCTATTTGTACAAAAGATCACTCCACAGAGAACTACCCCTCACTCCCGGGTTTGAAAGCAGTGTACAAAGAAGCGGAAGAAGAATCAGAACCAGTATACCTACTCAATCAGCGCCGTCAATGGTAGCCACAAAAACCAGGTATGCCCTACAATCCATATTCTTCTTTCCAACCTCCGCAATATCATGCTCAACAATATAATACAATGTGGAAAATTCAACCATCCTTTTCAAACTGGTCACGTCAACCATTTCCTTCATCACCATGGCCAAATCAAACAATCCAACCTAATTGGCCAAATTTTCCCTATTCTTCACCATATTGGCAAAACAATGCATATCCAACACAATGGCCCCCTCCCACTTTGCAGAGTCAAACCTGACAGACAAACTGGCAAAGACTGATGAATTAACGAGAAGGAAACATTCCACTCCCTCAATCCACACTGGAAGAGCCATATACACTACAACAAAATCCCCAATCCAACTTAAGACCGCAACTCCCAGCACAACCCAACCCAAACCCTAATAATAGACTAGTTTAATCTGTTGAAATAATCGGAACACCAGAACTAGAAACTGATGTAAGGGAGTGTAACGACTTTCAATTAAGGTCTGGGTGCATTATAGAAACTGAGGGAGATAAAATGTTCAAGTTGAAAATCAGTTACCCGCAGAACAACCGCTGCAAGAAGAGGATGTGGTCAGATAGCAAACTCACGACCAAGCAATCATGTCTTCTCCCTCATTCCCAGAACAATTAATCATACCACGCCCTATAGAACATCCTGACTTTGATATTCTGGGAGAACTAAGAAATTTTTGTATAAAAATTTTAATCCTCCAAGCTATCCAAGATATCCCAATATATGCAAAAACCATCAAAGAGTTATGTATAAGAAAGCCAAAGAGGAGAATAACAACTATCCCAACTGTCTAAGTAGTTGGCACCCTATCTGACCTTTTATCAGGAAGAGAATCACCTGTCAAATATGAAGACCCAGGGAATCCTATAGTGACAATGCAAATCAATGGACAAACCTTTTCAAATGCCTTAGTTGATTTAGGGGCTGCAATTAATATTTTAACAACCACCACTTGTGAAACATTGGGTATTACATTAGTGGAACCAACCTCCACCTTATTAGAACTCGCTGACTGATCAGTAGTTAGGCCAGAAGGTACACTACATGATGTAATGGTATCCGTAGATTCCTAGGAATACCCTGCCGACTTTCTGATAATTAACCCCAAAAACCGACTTGATGGACACCCTTTGATCTTAGGTAGACATTGTCTTGCGATTGTTGATGCTTACATTGGCTGCCGACAAGGCAGTATGACCATAACTAGAGGAAGTAATATCAAGAATCTAGCTCTATACCCTCCAACCCAGTCAAGTTTGACAATAATGAAAACTAACAAGCAACATGTATCATACCTCAGCGAAAACATTAGGTCCCCATTAACTATAGAAGATGCCCTTGATTTTAAAGATCAAACAGAGGATGACTTTATTAACAACTTCATTAACTAATCCCAATCTAGATCCCATGTACAATGTCACATGATAGAGGCAGCATTTGACAATGAACTAGAAGAAGATCCCCTCAAAGACACTCATGATCAAACAATACCCACTACCTCTGTTTCAAAGAGCAAAACTATAGAGATTGAGCCAGGAAAAACCTTGAACATTAATAATAACCTGACTCCTAAACAAGAAGAAAAGCTGGTCCAACTACTGAGAAAATATAAGGAATCTTTTTCATGGGATTATCCGGACATGAAGGGAATCGATCCCTAGTTGTGTATGCACCACATTTATACAGAAAAGGATGTTAGACCTGTTTGCCAACCCCAACGGAGACTCAACCATCACCTGAAAGATATTGTGAAAGATGAATTACAAAAACTTTCAGATTTAAACTTTATTTATCCAATCTCCAATAGCAAGTGGGTCTCTCCACTAGTAGTGGTGCTGAAGAGGAATGGAAAATGGAGGATTTGTGTAGATTACAGAGAATTAAACAAAGCCACCTAGAAATACCACTTTCCCCTTCCATTCATTGATCAGGTATTAGACACATTAGTAGGAAAGAAATTCTTTTCTTTCTTGGATGACTTCAGTGGATACAATCAGATTTAGATTTCCCCTGAAGACCAGGACAAAACTACTTTTACCTGTCCTTGGGGAACATTTGCTTACAGAGTCCTACCCTTTGGCCTATGCAATGCCCCTGCCATATTTTAGAGGGCCATCTTGAGCATCTTTTCAGATTTAATAAATGAATGGATAGAAGTATATATGGATGATTTCACACCATATGGAGATGATTTTGAGCTACCACTGGACACATTGGAAAGGGTGTTGCAACGATGTATTGCCACCAGGCTCTGCTTGAGCCATGAAAAGTGCTATATGATGATGATCGAAAGGCTCATCCTAGGTCATTATATCTCAACGGCTAGAATATAGGTAGATCTGGCCAAAATTCAAATAATTTTGTTAATACCTACTCCTACCACATAGACAAAGGTACGCAGTTTTGTAGGATTTTCTGGTTATTTGAGGAGATTCATAGAACATTTTTCTCAAATAGTTGCATCTCTATAGGCACTGATAGGGAATGTTGATTTTTTTTGGACAGATAAATGCGACTGTGCTTTTGAGGATCTGAAAAGGTTTGTGTCAATAGCCCCAGTGATCAGAGTCCCAAATTGGGAACTGCCATTTCAAATTTCATCGGATGCTTCAGATACAACTATTGGAGCATTGCTTGGGTAGGAAGAAGACAAAAAACCATATGCAATCTATTATATTAGCAAGAATTTGTCTCGTTCTAAGCTAAAATATACCGTTACTGAAAAAGACTTTTTAGCAATAATACATGCTGTAATAAATTTAGGCATTATATCACTGGATATCCGGTTGTTTTATATACAGACCACTCTGCCATAAAATACTTAGCAAATAAACCTGTTACAAATGGTAGAGTAGCAAGATGGTTGATTTTATTGTAGGAATTTGAGATCACAATAAAAGATCGACCTGGGAAAGAGAATCTTGTAGCTGACTTTCTCTCATGAATGACGAAGCTAGTGGATGCAACAGTAGTTGAATATCAATTCCCAGATGAACATTTGTTTTCTATTACTGTTAAGACACCCTGGTATGCTGATGTTGCAAATTATTTAGCAGTAGGAAAATTAACAAAGCATCTAACCCCCAATGAATGAAAACAAATTGTGCAACGTAGTACCCGATTTTCTTGGATTGGGGGCTACCTATTTTATATAGAGGCAGATATGCACATTCGAAGATGTGTCCGTGAAGATGAAATATTTGACATTCTGAAAGCCTGTCATGACGGACCGTGTGGCGGACATTTCGCAGATCGAAGGACTAGTCACAAGGTTTTGCAAATAGGTTATTACTGGCCCACAATCTTTAAAGACGCTAAGAAATTTGTTCAAGCCTGTGATAGTTGCCAAAGAGCAGGATGCCCTGGACAGTTCGACGAAATTCCTTTAAACCCACAGTTAGTAATCGAACCATTTGAGCATTGGCTGCTCGATTTTGTCGGTCCGATCAACCCATCATCAAATTAGAAAACATATATTCTAGTAGCAACAAAGTATGTTACTAAATGAGTTGAAGCAGAGGCACTTCCAAGAGCTATAGAAGACTCTGTGATTCATTTCCTGTTCCAAATATTTATACAATATGGCCTCCTGAGGGACATAATCACGGATGGAGGACCACAGTTTGTAGGTAATAAAATCGCTACAACATTAAAAAATTATCACATTCACCACAAAATTACCACTCCGTATCACCCACAGGTAAATGGCCAAGGAGAGAGCAAGAATAAGGTGATAAAGGAAATATTGACAAAACAGTTGCATCACACAGGCGTGATTGGGATTCAAGATCGTCGGAGGCCTTGTGGGCATACTGAACAACGTGGAGAAACACCACCGGTTATTCACCATATCAACTAGTATTTGGAAAGGAACCCATCTTTCCAATAGAGTTCGAAATACAAACATTAAGAATAGCACAGGATATTGGTCTAAATTTAAATGAGACCCAGACTAACAGATTATAGAAAATTAATGAGCTAGATGAAATTAGGCTCTCAGATCTTCAACACATTGCATTAATTCAACAATAGAGAGTAAAATGGCATGACACCCTGATCAAAAAGAAAATCTTCCACGAAGGAGATTGGGCACTCCTATATGGTTCCAGGTTTCATGGTTTTTCGGGAAAACTTCATACTTGATGGCTTGGACCGTATGAAATCCAGAAAGTGCATGACAATGGCACCATTACTTTGACTACTATTGACGAATCTGGACATACCTTTAAAGCAAATGGCCACTGAGTGTGACTATACCATAAACTGTTTACTCGGGAATCCTTTTACCAACAGATCTGGGAAGATTTTGATATGCAGATTCTTGCTGAGGAAAATAATCCTTCCTCGGCATTGGTTCATTAAATAATTTCATTGTTCTTAAATTTTGTACATAAGTTTTTCTTTTCTGCTTGTATAAACTACTTTCTGTACAAATTTTTGCATTTTTGCATTTTATGCATTTTGCTGTTCCTTTTCGAAGGAACAACATTTCCGCCTTTTTGTTCTTTTCCGAAGGAACAACACTTTTGCATTTTGCTGTTCCTTTCCAAAGGAACAACATTTCCGCCTTTTTGTTGTTCCTTTCGGAAGGAACGACACTTTTGCATTTTGTTGTTCCTTTCCGAAGGAACAAAATTTCGTTTTTTTGTTGTTCTTATCTGAAGGAACAACAATTTCACATTTTTTTGTTCTTTTTTGAAGGAACAACATTTCCGCATTTTTGTTGTTCCTTTCCGAAGGAACAACACTTTCATTTTTTTTGCTGTTCCTTTCCAAAGGAACAACACTTTTGCATTTTGTTGTTCCTTTCCCAAGGAACAACATTTTCGCCTTTTTGTTGTTTCTTTCTGAAGGAACACCACTTTTGCATTTCTCTATTCCTTTCCGAAGGAACAACATTTTATTTTTTTGTTGTTCCTTCGCATTTTTTTCTTCCTTTCCGAAGGAACAACATTTCCGCATTTTTGTTGTTCTTTTCCGAAGGAACAACACTTTTATTTTTTTGTTGTTCCTTTCCAAAGGAGAAACACTTTCGCATTTTGTTGTTCCTTTCCGAAGGAACAACATTTCCTCATTTTTGCTGTTCCTTTTCGAAGGAACAACACTTTCGCATTTTGTTGTTCCTTTCTGAAGGAACAACATTTTCACATTTTTGTTGTTCCTTTCCAAAGGAACAACACTTTCATTTTTGTTGTTCCTTTCCGAAGGAAAAACACTTCCGCCAGATTGTTTTACCATTCCTTTTTGAAGGAACAACACTTCCGCCAGATTGTTTTTCCATTCCTTTTAAAAGAACAACCCTTCTTTGCATTTTTTCCTTTCTGCCGTTTTTTCCAAGGGAACAACAGTTTCGATTTCGAATGATATTAGGCTTTTCCACCAAAGGAGCAGTATTTTATTTCACGTTTGATTTATTTGCTGTTACGTTTAAGGAATAACTGTTGTTCCTCTTGAGGAACAATTGTTGTTCCTATTAGGGAACAACAGTTTCGAGTGTATTTTTTTTCTTTTCTTTTGCTTGTTGTTCCTCTTAAAGGAACCACAGTTTTTGCGTGTAGATGTTCTTTTACTGTCCCTCTTAAGGAACAACAGTTGTTCCATCTAAGGAACAACACTTTTTGAGTGCATCTTTTTTTGTTTTTGTGTGTGTGTGTGTTTGTTTTCATCATTTAGAGGATTTTTGTGAATGATTGTTCATTTAAGGCACAGGTATACATTTATGCAAGAACACAAAAACTAGAGGATACTGAAATCAGCAAACCAAACAAAATCGTTATCTTTAGAGAAATTGCTTTGAATCGATAAGAAAAAGACGAAAGGACACAACTATTTATATCACTTTTCTGTCTTTATTTTCACTAAAACCAATTTGATTGATTATTTTTATCATGTTGGTTATTTCTTAAATCTTCATAATTTTCTTTGATCATTATTATTGAATAAGAATAAGGGCACATTTTCCTCTATTGATATGTTTAGACTTCTTCCACCATCCCTACTCTTAAGGAGTGTTGAGGCATCCTCTGTATATAAATAGGAAAGTGCTATATAAAAAGAAAGAAAAAAAGAAAAAAAAGAGAAAATATATATATCTATATGATTACTAACATGCTTTGTCAAATGAAGGATAGGGGGTCTCATCAAGAGCCAACCTACCATGATCATAAGGAAGCAGTGAAGTGGCATTCCCACTATGGCCACCACACCAGGGATATGATCCAAGAGGCATAGTAGAAAAATAAAAAAAGTCCCTGGAACAAGAGGTTTCATCATGAGCCGGCCTGCCCACCTTTCACTCCTTCCTAGTGAATGGCATTGTGATTCATCTGGTTACCAAGCCAACACAATGGCCTCCATTCTGACATCGCACAACGCTTTCCTAGGCATACACAAAGGATTATGGTTCCAAGGGTGAAACAAGTAACTCTGTCAAGGTTATGGACACCTGTGGGCAACAAAGCTCTACTGATGGTATTGAAGTCATACTTTTCATACACCAATAGTCATTATAAACCCTTTTTCTTATATCTTTATATTGATTTCAAATGAGATTATGTTATATAACCCTTTCAAACCTATTATACATGAAAAATCATTTATAAATCAATCATAATGGTTAAAGTGGATAATGACCGCATAAGAACTTTTACTTACGTCAGCTATCCTATCCTCTATTTTTCACATCATTTCATGACATTTCCATATGTATTTGTGATTTCCATCATAAGCCTCGATTTTAGTAATCCGTTGATTTTTGTAATCATGTCATGGACATATACGTTGTTCCTTTATTTTATTGTACGATTGCAGTTGAGCATGTTGCTCCTTTATTTGCCGATCGAGGACGTCCTATCACATTTCAGGGGGTACGGGTGACCTCCATAATACACTAGCACACGTGTCAACTCCTTATTTGGAGGTACTATGACTCCATCAAAACTCACGAATAGCAAGTTCAAGAGTATTGATATTTCCCAATATGCAGAGCTTGTTGTTCCATCGTCATTTCTATGTTTTTGCTCTGTAAAATTAACAGTGTGCTACTTGAACAACTTGTTGTTCCATCGTCATTTCTGTGTTTTTTCTCTATAAAAAAGTAACAATGTGCTAAGCTTGAAAAAAATGGGAGGCACATCAATACGCAGCGAACTGCAGGTGTTAATAATCTCCTGCGTTGCACGCGAAATTTTAGTGAGAGTAGGATGGATTTCCTACCTTAACCGACTACAACAGTCTAATGAAACAATGGCCATTGAATTTTTGCGGAATTTGCAAGAAGATCGTTCCATGGTGAGGGGGAGGAAAATAACAGTAACAAATGCGATAATTGTTGAAGTAGTGAGACTTCAAGATGCCATAACCATCTTCCGGGACGAAGGATAGAGCCTTACTGTCAAAGGAAAAGGAGTCCTGTCAATAACCCTGGGAGAACCATGGGCAGAATTAGCCAGAATTGTGCAAAGCTACATCACATGCGATGAGAGAAAAGTTGTGGTAAGACCACTCCGTCTCAAATTGTTAGCTGTATTAAAACAAAAATGTGCTGTAAATTTGATCGCATACTTAAATTTTTTATTGCATGATGCTGCTCAGAGCATAAGAAAATCTCGTCATGTAGAAACGGTAGTAAGTCATCACGACTTAATTCAGCTAATAGTCAGTTATAGTCTCGCTCAACAACAGATTAGGTTGGAAGAATTAGTATTCTCAATAGATGGTGGATTGGCCTTACCAGCCCCGAAACAAAAAAGAGCTGCTAGCACAACAATTGGACCGCAGAAATGTAGATAGTCTGCTAGACTGTGGAGAAGCAGGGGAATGTTGGGAAGTCCCCAAGAAAACAGTAGCCAACCATTGGAGATATATGACTCAAAGGATGAGAAACCCCCACAACTTGAAGGAAGGGAAAACGAAGAAGAAGAATTAGAAGAAAATACAGAAGAGGAATTAGAAGAGGAAATTGAGCACTCTGGCGAGGAAGAAGGGGAGGAAGCAGAGCCACCCAATGGAAGCCCATTACAAAACCCTCTGCAAGAAGATGAATTTGCCCAAATTTTGTCCAATATGGGTGAGTACATCCAGCCTCACAGCCCACTCAACCTCGATATTGAGGCAGGACAATCACGGGAACACTCTGCTCATAGTTAGAGTGCATCCGAGGAGATGGATGATGAGGAAGAAGGAGAAAGGCAATCACAGGAACACTCTGCTCATAGCAAGAGTGCATCTAAAGAAATGAATGATTAAGAAGAAGTAGAAGCAGAAACCACCTGGGAAATAGCAGACCAAACCAAGGTTTCCTCCCCTAAGAAACCTAATTAGGAGGACGAGAACACTGAAGAAGTGTTCCAAGCAAAAAACATGGAAATAAGCCAGGGTGAGGGTACAATCCCTGAAGAACAAAGCCCATGCCCAAGAGAAGAAACAACTATCCCTTCAAAAGGTCGTGAAAGGAACAACAAAGGTTGCTAAATGTAGTTAAACAACTTAGACAACAAATAACGGTCCTAAAAATGGGGAGAATCTCAAAAGGAACCCCTGGAACAAAGGGTGCAGCCACCCAGATGAAACCCCATAAAATGAAGACCAAAAGAACTCAAAGTAAACCCATTATCATTCAGTACCACAAGGAACATCATGGGGCTGTTACAAACATAGAGGCCCAAACAGAAGACACACTAGTCTATAATAAGGACATCCAGACAGAGGCATTGTCCTCTAGCGTCACAACCAATCGGATAGTGACAGTTCATGAGAAGGAAACGTAGACTATAGGAACCAGATGTCATAATAAGGAGATCCAAGTAGATCTCCAGCCCAAAAATG
This sequence comes from Pinus taeda, assembly GCA_000404065.3. Taxonomy (NCBI): domain Eukaryota; kingdom Viridiplantae; phylum Streptophyta; class Pinopsida; order Pinales; family Pinaceae; genus Pinus; species Pinus taeda. The sequence continues at coordinate 32,438 of APFE031647248.1, read as the reverse complement.
TTTTGATCGACAATGATTTGAGGATAGTGAGACTTCAAAAGGATCTAGCACAGGCCCAACAGAAGATAGAAATGCTCACAAAGGAAACTGTTCCTCAGGAGAAATATCAGAAGTTACAGTAGGAAGTAAAGAACATCAATGCATCGAAGAGTGAGGCCTTCGATAGATGTTGGAGGGCAGAGGAAAAATTTAGAAAGGTAAACAATAGACTAGGCACAGTTATGAGTCAAATGGGTACTCTTTGTTCCCTATATACAGATGTTCTATCATGTAGGGCACCTTCCAAAAATTATGCTTTGTTTTTTATGGAAAGGTACTTACAATTAAAAATTAAGGCTTTCAAGGCAGGGGTGCCTATAGAGTTAAAAACTATTGATGATTTTATAAACTGTTGTAAACATTATGGGGTGAAAGTCCAGTGATTGCTATGTGAGTTTTATTTGCATAATTTTGTGTTGGACAGTGAAACAGAGGAGAACCCCAGTCCTTTCGTGGGTGATATCCAGCTTCAGGCATTCATCTCTTTTGTTGTTAACCAGATAAAGTGGCTTAAAGCCCATAATACCTTTCAGAGATAGGAGAATGGGTTAGATCTGTGGGTAAGGGGTGAACCAAGAAACCCATTACAACTGTTGAATAAGCATAGAAGCTTAATGAGAAAGAAGGGTGTGATCCAGATATTGGGACCCATTCACACAACAATTGTCCAGCAAGGGGTAGAATACTTCCTATCCATCAAAGACCTTGCAATAGCAACAGCTAAACTCCAATGGAAGACTTCCAATTGGAATTTTTAGGACAGAGAGCCATTTAATTACAAAAATTTTAAGTTAGCTATTAATTGCCTGGTTACCTATAGTAACCTCATCCTGAGAGAAGGCCCGTATTGGCTAGGTTGTAGCTTTCGAAGTCCAATTATCTAGTATCTTGCAGCAGGGTATAAGGCCCTATATGAATTTCTTGAAGGCCAGATAGGGCATATCTTTGAAGTTTCAGCTACACATCATGGTTTTAGACCACTGCATGAAAATCCTTCTCGAGCCTATTCCCTAACTACCTTGCATGTAAATTACAATGTTTTCATGAGGGCATGAAAAAGGGTAAGAAGGGGGGTGTGTTGAGCATTGGAAAAGGTATGTATTTACCATTTATTTCTTTGTCTTTTCCTTTGAATCATAACTCCTTTACATTCTAAGATGGTAATATGTCAGAGAATTATGATAGAATTAAGGAGATTTGTGATTGATACAAAATAACTAATTATGATCTTTTTCTATGCAGAAAGTGAAGGAAATAAAAAATCATTATTCGGGAGGAAAAGAAAAAGTAGAAGCAACTATTGTCCCTTTGAGAAGAAGCCATATCCAGACGAGGAGATCAAGATTGGAGCACATGGTCTAGGAAAAGGAAGAGAAAACACGACATTAGCACAAGAAGACAAAACAATAAGGTGGAGATCAAAGATATGGCGAATCCCTCAGGATCCTTTGATCCTGAGGGATCGTTGCTTCAATACTTATCTATATTTTTGATACTTCCACCTGGCCATTATAAAAAGGGACAGCACTGGTAGCCCAAGGGGCAGATATTATTGTCAATTTGTAGAACTTATTCTTGTAATCTTAACTTTGATCATCGACTCTCTTTAAAGAGTGATAGCTGTAACTCTGCCATTTATGATTAATATATAACTCAACTGTTGTTCCATTATCTGATCCTGGAGTAAACGTATCAGTGCCTCCCTGGTGTTTAAGGGCCCGACCCTATTGGATCCACTTGCTTCTTGTATCATTATTTTATGATTCCAGCCGTGTTTGGTTTGATTTCCTTTTCATTTCCTTAATTTTCTTTATTCAGTAATCTTCTGTTCTCAAACGTTTCCCTGAATTTCTTTGTTATATCGAAATCGTAATTAGATGGCGAGATTATTATTCACAACTTAAAATGTCATGCTGTTCATTTTGAAATAATATTGCACTGTCTAATTTGGGTTCTGCTGTTCATTTATATATTGATATTGTTGTTCATTTACAGTTGCGATTGTTGTTCATTTAGCTATAGTTCACTTACAATTGTGATCATTGTTCATTTAACTGTCATTCAATTATAACTGCAATTGTCGTTTCTTTATAATTGTGGTTAATGTCCATTATGCTAGAATAAGATTACTGATTCAATTACTCTATATTCACTATGTGTTTACCCTTAATTCGGTTTGTTGTTACTTTCTTAGATCACTGTTCAATTCCTTTATCAATTAAAGATTGATGTTCAATTCCTTTCGGTTAAGATTGCTGCTCAATTCATTTATGTAGATTAAGCATTGTTGTTCGATATTTTCAATAGATTAGTTGTTGTTCCTTTTCTGCTAATCAAATTGTTATCTCCAGCATTTGCTTTGGTGTGGATAGAAAGATCTACAACTATAACGAACATTGACTACTATTGTCTAAGTTCTCATATTGGAGGTCTTGTGTGTGATTGATTTTCATTTACATCAGTTTACAGGGGAAAGAGTTTCATTAATGCAGCCTTGACTGATGATTGTTGTAGTTTCTTGAGTGAATTATTTAGTCACAAAGCATTTCAGTTTCTTGCTATTCCGATTAGATTTTGTTTCCATCATTCATTTACTTTTGCATTTTAAGCACTATACTGCAAAACATTACTCTTGAACAAGTGACCACCTCAGACTGAGTACACTCTTGAGATAAAAATTCATGCCTAGATTGATAATTAATGTAGGGTAAATAGGGGTTAAAAGACACCTTTTTATCACTCAACAACTTGGAAAACTTTATAAGGAGTGAAAAAAATCCTAGACCTAACACCTAGTGACCAATGTTACTTGAAGATTCACTGGAATGACAAAATTTGACTTTGACACCACAATACCACTTTGTAAGAGCATGTTTGATCACTGGTGGAAGGCTGCAAAGACTGACTCTAACACACTCACTGATGAAAATTCCCACTGTCTGCTTCGTTGATGTTGTCGAGACTTTTATTCTGACAACCACTGTCAATTTCATTGACATTTCCCCCCCTTTGTCAGCTGAAAGGAGAGACAATCTTATGCAATTATTTCTAAACTCCCCCCCTTCAGGTGTAGGAGTGTTTCATTGGTGTACTCCCCCATTCAACTGCACGAGAGTACCATCTTCATTTTTACTGTTTCTTGCATTATGTGTGAGTGAATTCGATTGTAATACTTATACAATATTCTGACCATGGATGACCATTCCCAGGGATCAATCCACGAATAATCTATCTTCAATCTGCTTGATTATTGTTGTTTGCTACATTGTGCTGATGAATGATTTGACTTGCCACAATGGTGACAAGGATGGAGATCAAAACAATGATCTTCCAGATGACCAGTTCTTTGACAATGAAGGCATTTTGGTTTGACTGCAACTTCAGTTTGTGCACATGTCTGTTTGTCTGCAACTTTATCATGGCTTGTTGATGTTATTTGATCAAGAAACCCTACAATGATGAACTTGATCGGCTTAGAATAATTGGAGATATGCAAGTTGTTTTCATCTTTATCATATCCTAATCCTCGTTGATTTTTGTTACTTTGAATTTCTTCCCATGGCTTGATGATTGGTTTGGAAGAAAGTTGAACTGGGTCAGAGACCACTTCGACGGTTGAAGTTGGTTGGATCAGTGACTTGGAATCAACATCTTTATCTTCATCTGTACGGATGAAAGACTTAAAAACATCACTCTTCTGTTGCGATTCATCTCTTTGAAGTTGCGACTCCAGTTGAAGAAACTCAATCATTTCATGTGCATGTTGAAGATGCATTTGAATATCAGCAAGAGTTGTTTTGTTGATGTTCACCATGTCACCCGCTAATGATAAAATAAAATTGTTAAGAATTTGGGACAATTGAATGTGTGTCACCATGTTAGCTTGCTCACTTTGAATTCAGGCTCACTTGTACTATTGCTTATTGTTGATGCTTTAAAAACTTGCTAGAGTTTTATAGCTTGGTTGCTTGAACTCTTGATTTCACACTCGCTTGATGACAATCACTTTGCTTGAATGCTTCACTCGCACTTTTTGAATGCCTCAATCAACTTCACACCAGCTCGTTTGTTGTAGATGTCGTGCTGTGAACTTTCGCACTTGATTTTGACATGCTCGCTTGCATTGTTGTTAAAATGACACGCTTTCTTGCTTGGTTGTTTGAATGACACGCTCGCTTGATTTATTGCTTATTGCTCACTTGAAGAATAGAATACTAGAATTCACACTTGTTTGATGATGATTGCTTTCTTGAACTTGCTTGATTGATTACTAACAGTTTGTGCTTTCTTGAATGTACTCACTAATTACGCTGATTAAAAAAAAAGAAGGGTGTCAAACACTGTCGAAAATGCACCCAAGAGACAAATGACAAGTTCAATCTTAAGGACTCAGTTGAAGACTTACTTGACTTAATGTATTCATGGTAAAAATTCAAATTAGGGTGTCGGTTACAACCGAGAAGGAACCCGTACAATTTAGTTAAAAAATGTTTATCTACAAGTGATACAAAAGATGTTGATGATGTTGATGTCATCTTGGCTTGGAATGCTTGATATTTTAGCGTCCTTAACTTGATTACTTTGATTACATGATGTGAAATGTGCTTGCTTGGAAGATCATCTTATCAAGTTGATGATATGACGCTTTGTGCTTGTGTACTTAAGCGTTCTTATACTTTAGCTTGCTTATGTGCATGTAGTTCATTTTTGTAAGCATAATACAAAGAGATAATTTGAACACAAGTCATGCACACGCATTCATTACACACGGTGTACCTAAGATCCCCTTATTGAATTTCGGGTGGATCTAGGACACAAGCACCACAAAAATTAAGATTTTGTTAATTACTGGAGTACATCAATCTTCAATATCACAACTTTGTCATGGAAACTTCTCAATGAGAATGTCACACTTGCAAACTTTTGGAAGCAAATTGTCTTCAAAAAACTGCCTATAATGACTCAATCGCTCTCAAAGTAAGAGATTACTTTGAATTACAACAATGAATTTCTCTCAAAAAAATTCACTTATCGCTCCAAATACTGAATATGCATCTTATGATTTCACAAAAGCACTAATGACTCCATTACATAAAAAATGACAAATACTCCTTATCTCTCCAAAATTACAAAAATCACTTCTTACTTCTCACTTCAAAAACACTTATCACTCCAAAAATATTACAAAATATACTCCTTATTTTCCAGTACAAATATATATAAAAAACTTTATGATCCACCTTATCCCTCCATTAACTTTAAGCTCTTTTCTTCTAAAATTCCCATGAAAAGAATTTTATGAATTTAATTTTAAATAAAAAATATAAGTGAATTTTACGCTAACTTTAAAATGTGAATGAATCTACTTTTTAAAGCACACATCATGCTTTGAAAAAAAATCCACATCCTTTGACCATTTAAAATAACTCACCATTGGTATGAAGTTCTCTCGAGAATTTGTTTTGGGCACAATACTTTACGCATAGCTTAATAGAAACCATCTTAAGCTTCCATGCAATTCTTCCATGCTTATCACCTTGGTCTTCACACGTCCTCAACAGCGTGTATGCCTTGTTTAATTTGAGACAACACCAATTTCCATATATCCGAAGGAAAATTTGTCCAAGCATTCATAATTCTTGCTATTCCTGCTCCACGGTGGCTATGCTCATGCATCTCTTAAATTCGATTATTTTACTCCTCTTCCATGGTGGCTCTTTTTCAAGGTGGATGGATGGTGACGATGTTGAATGAAACTGAGGCAGTTCCTGGCTCTCAAGCCATTGCGCAATAGCATTTTTAACCAGGCTATCGAGTTAGGAAAAAAAAATGTGTTTTCTAACTGATTCCAAAGGTCCCTTGGGTGTTAATGTTTGAGACAAGTGATCCACTAGTATTGGCTATATATTGGATGAATAGGATGAAGAGTATGACCGTGGTAAAAGGAAAAAGATCAAACAATTACAGTTTGAATATGGCATGAATAACTTTAGTAGGAAAGATTCAAGTGTCTCACGTATACACAGCCTTTGGTAGCCTATTTTCAAAGCGACCGACACAAGGTGACATGTCGCATAGCTGGATTCTATGTCATGTTTCAAGATGATAAAATTTTCCCCAAGCCTGGGAGGAACAAATATTCATTGATTCATTTTCGAATACCAAATATCCTTCTCGGCTCAGATGTAGCTAGTGTTGAAATGCGTTGTGCACTTGAAGAGCGAAGACTCTTGGGCTGAGATGTAGCTTCACGCAAGATGATTTTTTTTAACACGACTTTGGATCGCCGAGTACTAGAGGATGCACCGATTTTTCTCAAGATCTTAATATGAACAATCTCAAATCTTTAGAGGTAACAACGTGTCCCCTGTGTGAGCTTCCATTTAGAAGGGTTGAAGGAGAAATAGAAACATAGTTGAATAGATTGGACCAATGCATGTTTCATGGTGGTCTTTGTCCGAACCTTCAATTCCTTTCCTTTGGAATTCGTGGAAATCACCAACTTGTAAATCTTGCATGAATTCAATGATGGAGGATGACTGGGAAGCTGAGGATTTTGTGCCAGTACCTCCAGTCATTGCCAAGGAGAAACCAAAAGGCACATGGGATGATGAATATGCTTCAGATGAAGATGTTAAAGAGTCTTGGGAGGATGAAGAGGTTATTGTAGAACCAATGCCTACATCAAAACCTGAACCAAAGCCTGAGAAAAAGGAAGTGAGTGAACGCAAAGTAAATACTCCAAATGTTCAAGATGAAAAGCTTCTAGATCCAGTAGCATAGAAACTACATCAGCAAAGGCTTGTAGAGGAAGAAAACTACCAGTCAACCATGGAATTGTTTAGTAAGAGTGATAGTGACAAGTCACTAGACAACTACATCCCTAAATCAGAGGAGGATTTTATGGAGTATGCTGAACTTGTTGCACATAAACTGAGACCATTTGAGAAGAGCTTTCATTACGTCACTATGTTGAAAGCTGTGATGCGGCATGCACAATCAAGATCTCCACTATCAAATTCCTTCAACTAACAAACAACACCTATCGCAAAATTGTTCATGCATGCTAATTAACTTTTAACTACTCGACCTTCATAGCATCACATGATCTTCACGATGCTATGGTTGTTTTACCAAGAGCATACTAGCTCTGATACCAATTAAAGAAAACTAACACACATAAAATAAACTCAATAAAATAAACACTCAGAAATATAGAAACCAGACATGGCAGAGAAGGCCTCAGCCTTACAACATTCCTCACATTCTCATTATTAATCAATCAAATGTACAAAGAATGATAATAGTACAAATAAATACATGAGGAAGTTGGTCTCAAGATAGTATGTCTATCTTGGAAAAACTTGGTTGAGATATTTTCTCAACAAAACACTAATCTAGGAGAACTAATTGGAGAGAATCTCTCATCCTAATTAAACTCCCTAGTTTGAGGAACTAACTCTTAATTCTCAAGATTTGATTTATTTAATTATGATTTTTGGATTTATAATTGTTTTATTATGAAAGTGAGGCTAACACGTAGTAATGACTATTTGATCCCGTCCAAGAATACCATAGTCTCTAAGTGTTGTTTTGGTCTGAGGTATTGAGAAAGGCCAAAAACTAGATAAGGAGGAGAAGATCAAAGGGCCAAGTGTGCAAGTGAAAGGGTTTCTCAGGAATACTTCTATCTAAAGTACATTTTATGTTGTCGGGGCTGTGATTATGATATAATCTGAAATATTGTGTGAACCTTGAATTCGATGTTGGATCAGGATCAGAGACATGAAATGACTTATCATTGAATGATCTGATATTGGTTGGGCTATATCTGATTGCTTTCATAGGTTTTATTCTTTAAATGTCATGATCTGGGTATGTCTGAAATCTAGAATAACAGTGAAGTTATAAGTTAGTATTTGCAGATATATACATTGGTTCACTTTGGTGAAGGTGTGTATACATGTAGGTTCGAATCTTCCAAGTAGCATATACAAAAGAAATTTCTATTATTCAAAAATAACTAATCTATCTGATCAACGCTACTAGTTTATTGTTGTCTATCAATGATGTCTTCTTAGATCTTAACATAGAACTGAATGCATAACCAAATTGAGTCTGATCTAGTCTCCCTTTTTGGTGAGATAGCTTTTATGACACTTATAGAGGGTGATTTTGATATAATGATATAATATTATGCATGACAAACTTATGTACATGCTTATATGCTATAGATCTAGTTTGGGTCACCTAATTGTTGTGTGCTTAGGATAATATCTATGGTTGTATGTATAAGAATTGATTTTGGTTAAGAACATATTATCTATGTTTTGTCTTTCGGTATCCTAGTTTGGCAATATGTGTATGACATGGATGTTGATTAAGGATTGAGACACATAGATCCATGGATGATCATGGTTATATGGAACATATGGTTAATTATGATTTATGGATGATACATGATTTATATGATTATATATGTTTAATCTTGTAACGAGCAAGATGTGGAAAGTACATAGTTATTTGAAAATAAGGATGCCCAAATTATAAATGACTATGGAAGTCATGATACATGATTTTTATGATTTTATATGCTTAATCTTATATTGAGCAAGATTTGATATGGAACATGGTTATTTTCAAACAAGGATGTTCAATTTTTAAATGGTTGCAGAATTCATTTCTCTAGAACCAAAACGGTTGTGGAAGTCATGCACAATCTTTGATAAAATGTGAATAAGTTAATTATGAAATTCATTGATTCATTTGATCGATGAGATATGATGTGTGTAGGTCTTGGAACAAGGCCTTACAAATGAACTATCAGATGGGTATGAGCTCACAATCAATACCTTAAGGTGAAGCGTGGAGTTTCAAAGAAGAGTAGATGAGAAGCCATGGAAATTAGGGTGCAAAGTCCTAAATCCATGAAAGATTAAGATTTGGAGTCTTGTATCTATAATAAAATGTTTAGGGCATGAAGTCTTAAATATTTAAAAAGATCAAGCTGTGGAATCTTGGATCTTTAGAGTAGATCAAGGCATAAAGTCCTCAATCTAATAAGGCACGAATATGCATGCAATAGGGGTGCGGAATCCCTATCCTCTAGAAGAAAAATACCACTCATGGGAATCTCAGGGATGACCTCTTTTCTAAAAATCCTAGAGTGACTGTTTAAAAATAGAAAGTTATGTTTAGCATCTCAAGCATGACTTTCCAAAAATAGTAAATCACCCTACATAAATTAGCAATCAAGTGTAGTTGAAGGAAAATCACTTAATTTATCATTAATACATGCTAATCATTCAATCTTGAATTAATCCTCAATACTATTAATATTTTTCATATTATTATTACCTTTTAAGAGACTATGATAATATTATTAAAAGAAAATTACAAGTCACCTTCATCTCCTCGATCACTTCACACCTCTCTCCTTGATGAATCTCATGGCTCTATGTAAATATCTCTCTTTTAATAATACATTACACTCTATTTTATGCACTCGTCAAAGAATGACATATTCCTCTTCAACTCATTAAAGACATGTCATAAAATATTCCTTTTGCGCTCTCTTTAATGCATAAGTTACACTATTTTTAACTAAGGCATGCATACGTCTCCTTAATGGCATGAGTTACACTCCTCTAAATGGAATACAATGCATGCATATTACTCCTACTTTATGAAAATAATTTGTTTCTCCTCCTATATATGTGTCTCATGTATTCTCACTTAGGGGGAGGGAGGTGCATTGTGATACCAAGAGTTGGAGAGATTTGAAAACTATTATGAGAGTGAGAGACTTGGAGAGTAGCCAATTGCTTTCGAAATGATTTTGAAATACCTAATCTAAATTAATACATAACTCTACCTGGTGGATCTGACCATGAGTGGTGTTGGAAGGAAGTGAAACTTATCTTCCTCACCTTGCCTTGGATATCTCTCTACTGCTATATTTTGGTACTGTTTGTGAGCTCTTACAGCTGAGGGATTCCAGGGGGAGAAGTTCTCCCTGGATATGGTTGGGAGGAAAAATAGATGATTCACAATGAGTTGGTAAGGATATTGGAGTAGGAGCATAAGCTCACTGGAGCTGGAGCATATTCCAATCTTTTTGGAATTGTATAATACACTGCCAGGTATGTTCATAAGCATTCTTGAAATTTTAGTTTATTATTAATTTAAAAGTGATGTAGAACTTTAAAATTCATTGGAAATTGCTACTTGTGAATGTTTATGAGGTATTTACAGATTTATTTATGAGCTAATCAATAATGAATGGCAGTTGTAGTTGAAAATGTACATGTATGGGGATTAAAACAATAGTGTGTTGCCAAAGTTTTAAGTTCTTTTTATAATGAATTTTTGTCCATTACAAGTTGCCATGAGTTGATTAGAATACCATATTATGATAAATTTGAAATTCTTTTCTCCATGTACAACTGTAGATGATTTTTTCACACTAAATTTTTGACAAAGTGATAAATGATATAATAAGAATGTTTTTGTTGTTGTTATTTGAATAAATCACATCTCTGGAATGTTCTGTTACATTTCCGCTCAACATCAGGGGGTGTCCATGCCATTTTTCCATTTAACCCCACATTTGATTCCAAAACTTTACTTTTAAGAACCTAAATAAAAAATCTGGGCAATTTTACAGATTGTTGTTGTCAATTATATGCATCCATTTTCAAGTTTTTAATGAAAAGCTAAGACTGTTTAGTCCCTATTTTAAGATGCCAACATTTGAAGTTTCAATTTCTGAATTTTTTGAGTTGAATAGGTTGAAGAAGAATCTCAAATTCATTGTTGCCAAGTGTTTGACAAAATGCCTCAATGGTTGTAGATTGCATGCTTGCAAAGTGTTTGTCAAAATGCCTCAATGGCTGTAGATTGCATGTTTGCAAAGTGTTTGTCAATATACATGAATCGTTGTAGTTGTTGTGGATATGAATTGTTTGAGTAAAAGTCCTACTTACCGTCATGCAAAGTGTTTGTGAAAAGACATGAATGGCTGTAGTTTTTGTGCATATAAATTATTAGAGTAAAAGCCGTACTTACTGTAGATTTTATGTACTAGAAATTTACGAATAGACTATTTGATGGATGTAGCTTCGTATGTCTGCAAGTTTTTTGTATGAAGGTGAAAGTTAATTTGATAATTTGTTGAAGTGTGAATAGAGAATAGGATTTTTGTTACTTTTATTATCTACATCTTTCATAAAAAAAAGTGGGTTGTTGAAAACAATTTTATAGTGACTTTCTGTAGGATTTTGTGCAAGTGAGCATAATAAGTTTTGTCTGCGCTGCTTGTGTTCATGGGTGCATTCTTATGCTTCATTGACTGTAGAAAACAACTACTTGTGCCCAATTTATGTAGTTTCATTGTTTTACATGACACTTTTTGAAGAATAACATGCTTCTGAATTAGTAACAGTAGTTGATTTTGTTTCAACATTCATTATATAATTCTCATGATTGCAGCATTGCCTTAATAATTGTGATTGGGAATTTTAATTGATGAATTTGGAAATGTTGTTGGGTCAATATATTTTGTGATTCTATTTCATAAAAATATCATATTTATTAGATTTATTGATGAAGAGAAACATATTCTTCCCTCAGTTACCTTGCTATAGGTAGGTTAATACTCATACACTTATATGTGATTTTTGTAAAATGAGTATAATACTTTTGTGGTTATGATATCAAGAGTCAAGAAATGAAGCTTATTTAGCATAATCTAGGAAATCAAATAGGTTGATATAGATTAATGTTTGCACATGGAATTATGGTAGAATTTATTTCCACTCTTACTTAGAGCTCATGTATAAGTATGAAAAGAGCACATGTTATGATCTTTTAAACTTGAGAGGAAATGTGTTTTGGAATTGGTCTTAAGGGAAAGTTATCCCTGAATTCTTATGTTATATTCTTGCATTGAAATAGTTGAAGGAACATGATTACATGATAGCTAAGTTAGTAATATTATGAGTAAAACAAAAATAAAATAAAAATTGAGTAATAGTATTCAATGTGACCTTTACTTCTCTATACTATTGATGGTTGGTAAGGTGGGACCTTATATATGGTATCAGAGCCAAGTTAAAACACCAGGGAATAATGGGTCAACATGCTTGCTTTTAGGTTGATGCATGAATGGTTATTTGCATGCATGTTGAATTATTGTGTATGTTGACCTGGAAGAATATTGGTTGCATACAGGATATTATTATTATTATTATTATTATTATGTCATTTAGAAACTCGTGAAAGAAAAATAATGGCTTCTTATATTCCTTTATGTTTTTGTTAGGACAAATTATAAGAAATATGATAAAGGACTTAAAGACATGTAGGGAAAGGATGTGCTTGAGAAGTTGGGGTTAAACCCAAGCATGTGAATGGTTTGATTTTCAATGGGTGAGTGAGATATGTGGAGTGGATGCATGATTGCATGTATGTTTAATGCATCATTATCAATGTGATATGGGCCTACTAGCCATCTCTACTAGTTGAAATTGTATATACCAAGAAAAATATTAGCTTAATCTAAACTATAGCATGATGACATTGGTGTGTATTCTTTGGGAATGTCTGTCAAGTGTAAACCCAATATTCAATTAATATGATGATTGAGTTTGTGATGTTAATTTTGACTCTTTTCTTACCTACACTAATGGAAACTTAATAGAAGCTAACTTTTAACTGTGAATGTAGATTCACGAGTAATGTATGTGCATTAATTTGATGTGTTAAAATATGATTTGGGAATACATTCTTAATGAGTAAGAATGGAATTCCTATGATTTCTTTGACATGAATTTGTGTAGTTTGGGTTGACTTTATGCACCAAATAACTTGAAATTACTCAAATACTAGGTTGAGGTATGACCTTCCTAATAAACAAGAGGCTTAAATGACTAGTGCATGAAGGGTTGTGGAAGCCATTTGAAGGAACACTTGAAGGTTGTGTTTTCCCTAAGTTATGTATGGGTGTGGAATCCATACTAGCATATATCTATGAGCAAATGTATGGGTGTGGAATCCATACTAACGTATTACTACGAGCTAAGTAATGAGGTAAGGTATGGGTGTGGAATCAATACTAACGTATATCTATGAGCTAAGTAATTCTTCTGGGTAGAATGAACAAGAATATATTGATGAAATCTTAGACATGATTAAGGAGGATTGATTATGTGTAATTAAAGTTAAATGGATAGAGATTTGTAACATGAATTTGCTTGAGATTTAAAAATCCATTAATTTATTTTTATTACAAATGAATATACTAAGATTGGTATACTAAACACCATTAGGTAGTTTAGAATGTTTGGAATAATTGATTTTGATATATGGAGTCAAGTGTGAACTAGGTATCTATCCTCTAGTATTTTAATTATTTTGTATGTGTTGGATTTAGGTAGAATTAAAATGACTTTCAAATGATTGAAATGTAGAAAAATATTATTGTGATAAGTTGATGAAATATCCTTTCTATTGGCTCAAGACGAATTAGGTATAGGAAAGCCATAATAGTCTCTTTAATTATTTTGTCAGTTGAATATTGGTTGAATTCTATTTAACCAAATTAATTAGAGAAATTATGAGGATTTAACTCATGAACTACTCTAAACTATTGCTAGTTAGGTGATCAATTCAAAATTCATATTGTTTATGAATTTGATGAACTGCTTTCTTGGAATTTGATTAACTTGTAAATTGTTAAGAGAATAACATGTTTAGAAGATAAACATTTTATGTGGTGAGAACTTTGCTTTATTTGAACTTAAAGAAAAAGGTATGTGATTAATGAAAAACTTAGTTGAATTCTTGTTTTACAAGAAGTGATATTTTTGATGGGAGAAATTGAAGGAGAGTGAGATCACACTTTGATAAATTGGAATTATTGCATGATTTAAAAGCCTAAGATGATTGTATTATATGTGGAATAGAAGAGATTGAAGGGTTTAGGATATTTTTTCTTAGATGTATAGTTGTATGAGTAGTTAGTAATCCTGCAAAAGGTTATAATATTCTGAGAGGTAGTTAAAAAAATATTCGTATCCTTTGGCTAGAAATGTCTTTATGATAGTTTAAAGCTTATTTAAAATCAACAAGATTATTCATAATTGAGAAATGTATGGTTTTCATAACTTGTTTTCTTTGTTTCTGTGTATGTATTAATAGTAAGGAATAAGACGTGAAACCAAATGGATTGATTAATTATTGAATAGAAATTATGAGTGATTTTATAGTGGGAAAACAAGTTGACTTATAGTTATCAAGATAGATTCAATAATATAGATATTGTATTTGTATAATTACAAAAGTTGTTCTTGATTACAAGCCACTTTCGAAAAAGATATATTTAATTATTTTTGGAATGAATATCTTCTAACTAAATCATTCATAATTGATTCTCAAGTAGGAGAAGTGAATACTAATGAAGATTATGAGAATTAAAGGAATGGTATATAATACAAAAGTGGGTCAATGAGGATTGTATGGAACCTTAGCTTGTTAGTTTAAAAAAAATAAAAAAAATGGTGTCTTAAACCTAAAATTGTAATGTTTCCTAAATATTAAGCATTTAGTAAAAACTATAGGTAGATCCTAAAGATTTTGATTGCAAGAATGTCTTATGGAATGAAAAGGAGAAACTTGGATTGAGAAGACATAAATTAAGATAGATGTAAGAGTGAGTTTTATATATGACATCATGTTTTGTTGCATAGTTTCACTGGCAATTGTACGTGGATGATTTTATGCTTCTTGTATGCAAATTTGATTATCAGATGGGATGGAACATTATTGGTTTTTTACAACCAATGTGTGAGCTATTTATAGCTTGGCAAACTCAACGTACTATAGAACCAAGAAGATGACACATGTAGGATTCATGTAGACTATGAAAAAGAACATGTAGAATATCAAAATATTATAGATATCCTAATTAGATGTCATATCAATTACATAAAATAGTATTTTGATATGGTACAATAAATTGTATGGTTGGTTTTGATATAGAAATATTTGAAATTTTATATAGAAACATGCCTAATATGGCATGGATATATTTTCTACTTGATGGAGTTGCTTCTAATTTAGAAAAAATTAAACTATGGTTTGGCATGAAGAAAAATATATCAAATACATATATATAAGGTTAACAACTTAGTGATAGGAGAGTTGAAAATAACTAAGTATCTTATGACTATAGGAAAAGGTTCGGGCCAGGTTTAGCCCAAGAGGGGGAGTATGTAGTGTCCCTTCTTGGTGAGATAGCTTTGATGACGATTAGAGAGTGTGATTTTGATATAATGATATAATATTATGTGTGAGAAACTTATGTACATGCTTATATGCTATAGACCTAGTTTGGGTCACCTAGCTATTGTGTGATTAGGATAATATCTATGGTTGTGTGTATAAGAATTGATTTTGGTTAAGAACATATTATCGATGTTTTCTCTTTTGATATCTTATTTTGGCAATATGTGTATGACATAGATGTTGATTCAAGATTGAGACACATAGATCCATGGATGATCATGGTTATGTGGAACATATGGTTAATTATGATTTATGGATGATACATGATTTTATATGATTATATATTTTTAATCTTGTAATGAGCAAGATGTGGCAGGTATATATTTATTTGCAAACAAGGATGCTCAAATTATAAATGACCGTGGAAGTTATGATACATGATTTTTATGATTTTATATGCTTAATCTTGTATTGAGCAAGATTTGGTATGGAACATGTTTATTTTCAAACAAGGATGTTCAATTTTTAAATGGTTGTGGAAGTCATTTCTATAGAACCAAAACGGTTGTGCAAGTCACGCACAATCTTTGGTAAAATGTGAATAAGTTAATTATGAAATTCATTGATTCCTTTGATCTATGAGATTGTGATGTGTGTAGGTCTTGGAATAAGGCCTTACCAATGAACCATCAGATGGGTATGATCTCACAATCCATACCTTAAGGTGAAGCATGGAGTTTCAAGGAAGAGTAGATGAGAAGCCATGAAATTATGGCGTGAAGTCCTAAATCCATGAAAGATAACGACGTGGAGTCTTGTATCTATAATAAAATGTTTAGGGTGCTGAGTCGTGAATATTTAAAAAGATCAAGGTGTGGAATATTGGATCTTTAGAGTAGATCAGGGTGCGAAGTCATCAATCTACTAAGGCACGAAGATGCATCTAATAGGGGTACGGAATCCATATCCTCGGGAAGAAAAATACCACTCATGGGAAGATTAGGGATGAATTTCCTTAATAAAACCTCTTTTCTAACAATCCTATAGTGACTTTATAAAAATAGAAAGTCGTGTCTAGCATCTCAAGCATGAGTTTCCAAATATAGTAAATCAACTTATATAAATTGGTAATCAAGTATAGTTGAAGGAAAATAAATTAACTTATCATTAATCAATCATAACTGTTCAATCTAGAATTAATCCTCAATATTATTGCTATTATTATCTTTTATGAGACTATGATATTATTATTAAAAGATAATTACAAGTCACCTTCATCTCCTCAATCACTTCACACCTCTCTCCTTGATGACTCTCATGGCTTTATGTAAACCTCTCTCTCTTAATAATACATTACACTCTATTTTATGCACTCATCAAAGAATGGCATATTCCTCTTCAATTCATTAAAGACATGTAATAAAAGTTTCCTCTTATGCTCTATTTAATGCATAAGTTACACTATCCTTAACTAAGGCATGCATACCTCTCCTTAATGGCATGAGTTACACTCCTCTAAATGGAATACAATGCATGCATATTACTCCTCCTTTATGAAAAGAATTTGTTGCTCCTCCTATATATGTGTCTCATGTACTCTCACTTAGGGGGAGGGAGGTGCATTGTGATACCAAGAGTTGGAGAGATTTGAAAAATATTATGAGAGTGAGAGACTTGGAGAGTAGCTAATTGCTTTCGAAATGATTTTGAAATTCCTAATCTAAATTACTATGTAGCTCTACCTGAAGGAGCTGACCATGAGTGGTGTTGGGAGGAAGTGAAACTTATCCTCCTCAGCTTGCCTTAGATATCTCTCTACTGCTATATTTTGGTACTATTTGTGAGCTCTTACAGCTCGGGGGCTCTAGGGGGAGAATTTCTCCCTGGATATGGTTGGGATGAAAACCGGATGGTTCATAATGAGTTGGTAAGGATATTGGAGCAGGAGCACTATCTCATTGGAGCTGGAGCATATTCCCATGTTTTTGGAATTGCATAAATACACTTCCAGGTATGTTCATAGGCGTTATTGAAATTTTAGTTTATTATTAATTTAAAAGTGTTGTAGAACTTTAAAATTCATTTGAAATTGCTACTTGTGAATGTTTATGAAATATTTACAGATTTATTTATGAGCTAACTAATAATGAATGGCAGTTGTAGTTGAGAATGTACATGTAGAGGGATTACAACAATAATGTGTTGCCAAAGTTTTAAGGTTATAATGATTTTTTGTCCATTGAAGGTTGCCATGAGTTGACTACAATACCATATTATCATAAATTTGTTTTTTTTTCTCCATGTACAACTGTAGATGAAGTATACATACTAAGTATTTGACAAAGTGAAAAATGAGGTAGGAATGTTTTTGTTGTTGTCGTTTTAATAAATCACATATCTGGAACGTTATGTTACTTTTCCACTCAGGGGGTATCCATGCCATTTTTCCATTTAACCCCCCATTTGATTCCAAAAAAATGCTTTTTCAGAACCCATATTGAAAATATGGGCAATTTTACAGATTGTTGTTGTCAATTATATCCATCTGTTTTCGAGTTTTTGATGAAAAACTAAGATTGTTTAGTCCTTGTTTTAAGATGCCAACATTTGAAGTTTCAATTTCTGAATTTTCTGAGTTGAATAGGTTGGAGAAGAATCTCAAGTTCATTGTTGCCAAGTGCTTGGAAAAATGCCTCAATGGTTGTAGATTGCATGCTTGCAAAGTGTTTGTCAAAATGCCTCAATGGTTGTAGACTGCATGTTTGCAAAGTGTTTTTCCAAAGACATGAATAGCTATAGTTTTTGTGCATATAAATTGTTAGAGTAAAGTCCTACTTACCATCATGCGAAGTGTTTGTCAAAAGACATGAATGACTGTAGTTTTTGTGCATATAAATTTGTTAGAGTAAAATTCCTACTTACCGTAACTTTTATGTACTAGAAATTTATGAATAGACTATTTGATGGATGTAGCTTCTTATGTCTGCAAGTTTTTGGTGAACATGAAAATTAGTTTAATAATTTTCTGAAGTGTGAATAGAGAATAGGATTGTTGTTACTTTTATTATCTAAATCTTCATAAAGAAAAGTGGGTTGTTGGAAACAATTTTATAATGACTTACTGTAGGATTTTGTGTAAGTGAGCATAATAAGTTTTGTCTGAGCTGTATGTGTTCACGGGTGCATTCTTGTGCTTCAATGACTGTAGAAAACAACTACTTGTGCCCAATTTAAGCAGTTTCATTGTTTTACATGACACTTTTTGAATAATAACATGCTTCTGAATTAGTAACAATATTTTCTTTTGTTTCAACATTCATTATATAATTCTCGTGATTGCAACATTGCCTTAATAATTGGGATTGGGAATTTTAATTGATGAATTTGGAAATGTTGTTGGGTCAATATATTCTTTTATTATATTTCATAAACATATCATATTTATTAGATTTATGGATGAAGAGAGACATATTCTTCCCTTAGTTACCTTACTATAGGTAGGTTAATACTCATACACTTATATGTGATTTTTGTAAAAGAAGTATAATAATTTTGTGGTTATGATATCAATAGTCAATAAATGAAGCTTATTTAGCATAATCTAGGAAATCAAATAGGTTGATCTAGCTTAATGTTTGCACATGGAATTATGGTAGAATTTATTTCCACTCTTACTTAGAGCTCATGTATAAGTATGAAAAGAGCAAATGTTATGATCTTTTAAACTTGAGAAGAAATGTGTTTTGGAATTGGTCTTAAGGGAAAGTTGTCCTTGACTTCTTATGTTATATTCCCACATTGAAATAGTTGAAGGAACATTATCACATGATAGCTAAGTTAGTCATATTATGAGTAAAACAAATATAAAATTAAAATTAAAATTGAGTAATAGTATTCAATGTGACCATTACTTCTCTATACCATTGATGGTTGGTACGGTTGGACCTTACATTGATTGATTGATTAATTGAGAAGGGTGATATTTGCTATTGACTATCTAGATCTTTGTAATTTGATAGTAGATGTTCAGAATATTACTGGTTGGTACAGATTTGATTCAGGAAGGTTTTATGTTTAAGTAGTTTTGGAGGTTTATGCAGGTTTTGTTAAAGGAAGTAGTGTATACACGCTGGTTGGGTTCATTAAAGTAGCTTATGCATTTTGATGTACGATTCTTGAGGTTGGAGCTGGTTCTGAATGATGATGCAGGTTTCTGAGTTTAGCATAGTGTTCTATTGATGGTGATCTTACTACTCATATTGACAGATTATTGGTTGATGCAGTTATTGTTATAGAGTTTGAGCTTTAAAGTTTCTGATGGGTCCAGTGTAAAAAATTATGAAACGTGGCCCCCGTAGGAAGGGAGAAGATCATAGCCTTCAATAGGCCGGTGCCTATGTACTAGTAAACATATCGACTAGCATAAGAGCAAGGGGGTTTTAGCTCCCTTCCAGTAGAAGCTGGAGAACGAGAGAAGTTTGTAGCCTTTTGCAGGTGGGTGCCTACATACTCATATGAGCCTGCACTAGCACAAGATTGTAAACATTTTTTCTTTATATTAAAAAGAAAACTAGATGACAACAGGAGGTGGTTTTTCTCTCACATTTGGTTTCCACCTTAAATATGGGTGTTCATGTGTGTTGCTTATGTGTGATGGTTTATTATGTTATTACTGCACATAGCTACTATATAATAAAGTATTAATTCACTGATTAAAGACATGATGAATTAACTAAATCATAAGTTCTCTGGGTATATATTGGTTTTTTAATCATATTTGCGTACACACGCAAGTTCAATTCACTAAAGTAGCGTATATAAATTTGATTGGGAAATTAAAATTTATTGAATTTTAAATACTGATTCACCTCTCCCCCCCCCGCCCCTCTCAATTTTATTTCCAACACATTTTGCAATTTTATCCACCGAAGAGTCAAAATCAAGGAACTTTAATTGGTCACTAGCTTGAAGTGATTCAATATAGTGAGAATACGTAGGTTAGAAGGCCTTTTTTAAAGAAATAATACTTTTTTTTTTATCTTCAAGCCAACAATACTAATTCCATGCATGTGTGTTTTAATTTCACATGTTAAAGCAATGGGATTCCCATCCTTTAAATCTAGGTCGAAGACCTTCAACTGTAATGAAATTAACTCCAATTCTAAATGTGAATTGGTTGATGGTGTTGGAAATCTATCAACCAAGGGAATCTCCCCGGTATGAAGTCCCAACTAGACCTCATACCATTTGGTGTAGGAGTGATCGAGGTGGCTCCAAACACATGCAGAATTCCTAGAGGACTTAGAAAGGGGAAAAATTCAAATTGGTTAGATTGCTCCCAAACCAGCACCAGATCGAAGTTCTCATCGCCCTGATTCATCAAATCTGAGCTCGTATGAGGGACAAAGAGACAGTCAAAGTTTTGGTCATTGTTGCCATGTAGGCCAGGTTTAATGGTCCTACAAATTGACCGAGTCTCGGTGGTGGAACCTAGCTCCCGAAAGCAAGTGAATTTGTTGGATACTTAATTTGTCTAAATCCCTTATATTAGACAAGTTAAGAAATGACTCTTTTTATAATATATATATATATATATTTAAAGTGGTGGCGAGCCATGAACCCTGCCACCCCCTTCGTTCTAAAAACATAAAACAAATTTTAATTAAAAATGGTCGATAGACCATGACCCCCGCCGGCCCTAACTCTGCATACCAACCATATTAACACGTTAAACATGAAACGAGGTGGGTTGGCCACCTCCGGTGGACCCAACCCATACCCCAACGATTATGTACCATGACATTACATATATGGTAAGAGCCTGATGGGAGTTGAACCCATGGTCGGCAGCTCCGTCGGCCCTCCACACGTAGCGGCCCCATGTGGCACTATGTCATAACAACCAAACATCACACTCCATTGCATTCATTTAATGACCACACCAATCGAAAATTCCATTCAATGCAACATGTAATGGTTGTTTAGCCTACCAAAATTTAAAAAACAAAAAAATCCGCACCAACATAACAGTTTTGCGAAGTGGGGGGTTGTGGGGTTGCAACCCTCGACCTCTTGCCTCGTCACCTCTGCGCTTAACCAATACACCAATGACCTTTCATTAATATTTCCACCTAGGAAGAGTATATAAACCCTCATTTCCTCATTGCGCGGAGGCCAAGGAGAGCGTGGAAACTGAGACACATTTTTTTAATTAATTTTGCAGGTGGAACAATGAGCCTAGAAAAGAGGCAGGTGGAACCATGATCGAGCCAAATTTTCAGGAAGGAAAAATTTTTCTAGTGTCCCAATTGGACAAAATTTATGTCTATCCTACACCTCTCTATGACACAGACCTGATGGTGCAGAAAAAATTTTGATCTAAGCCGCAGATCTTCAGATGACCCAGAGGAGGGAATCTTTAAGGAATTTAGGGGGAATCTAAAAGATTATTGTAGCCCTAGATTTTCACTTTGTCAGAATTTAGAAATTTGACAGTCGATTTTACACTATTCGACGCCACGAATTTGATGGTGTGATAAAATTTTCCATTTGATCATTCTATTTTTCAGCCACTTTTCAAAGTGGAGTGCAAGTGTTAGTATTCAATGTGCAAGCAGTAATTTCCATGAGATTCGATGCCACAAGATTGATGGTGCAGCCAGATCCGGCAGTTTATCATCCTCTTCTTCAAATAAATCCTTGATGTGAGGTATATGCAATGTGATAATGTACTTCTTTGTCTCTTTGCTTGAGTTGCATTGTGTTGTATAGCTCCCTATTTGATTTTTGATGTGGGATCTTGTTTTGTTCTTGATGTGAGATGTACTTATTGTCATGTTTTGATTGAGATCCCTTTTTCATCATGTTGACGGGATACTCATGTGTCACCATGTATGTTTGAATTGAGATCCCTTTGATAACATGTTAGCTGGATGATCATCATTAACATATGTGAAATTATGTCATGCTGATAGGAGTCATTTTTTTGAATGCGGGTTCCTGCAGCAGAACATGTCTTGGAGCCACTCCTACATGAGGGCATATTCCTTGTATGATAGAGAAAATTCATGCATGTATATCATCACTCTTTCTAGCACTTAATGGAGTGGCCTACACCATATTGACACCGGGGCTCGGAGATGTGGTCCCTCTTGGACAAACTTCGTTATCAACATATTTTGCTTTATGTTGTTCATTCTTGTCATGTTCCTTCTTCTTTATAGCATGCATAGATGTTCATTTATGCTCTTTTAAATGCAATTCTAAGAACATCACAAAAGTAAAAGATCTTGTTTAAATTCAGGAGTTGAGTCAACTCGAATCAAGTTTGGTATTAGAGTAGTCTTTACGTGGATGTGAATTGCGAGAGTGAACAATGGAACGTGCAACGGTGGAGGATGACAAAGTGATGTACGAGACCATGCTCATAATTTCCAAAAAGGTAGAAATAATGTATGAAGCTCTACAAAAAGAGATAGAGAAAAAGAAATGAGTGCAACTTCAATTGCGAGCCATGGAAGAGGCCCTGGAAGAACTGAAACACAACAACCAGAATCTTCAAACAGAGAATGTTGAATTGAAGATGCTTCTACATGGAGAGAAAGAGGAGAAATAGAGTTTGTTACAACGTCTGCGAGCTAAGGATAAGGACTTGGAAAAGCTACAGCGTGACCCATGTGAGGTAAAAAGTAGTTCTCTAAATTCATGTATGTTTCTTGATGATGATTTTGTTGTTTTTTAAAATCATACCACAGGAATTGGCTCTGAATTGTTGAATAAAATGGGGTATGAAGGAAAATTTTTGGGAATTAATGGACAAGGCATTGTCAATCCCATCAAAGTAGAGGAATTACCCCATCAAGCAGGACTTGGGTATGTCGAAAAAGGAAGTTGGGGAATGCGCCACGACAGCCAACAAACCACCAACAATAGATGATGAGAAGCTCTCATTAGTTCTTTCCAACTTGTCAGGGAAGGTAAAAGATGTCGATTTCCCTTTAGTTTCATCTTCAGATAGTATGATTTCTATTGGAGATGTGGAGATACCAATTACAAGGACAAACATGAGGCTCATTTCCTGGATGAGGTACAAGGAGGAAGAAGAACTTGATGTTAATAACCAAGGCATAACTCAACCATTGGAGGTTGTGTAGAGACCTCGATTTGTAGGCTTGGGATACACTGAAGGAGAATGCTTGAAGGTGTCAAATTCTTCTGAGACATCATTGAAATTATAGAGGAAAGAGAATGATGGGAACACATCACCATCATCCCATGACAATGCCCATTGTAAGGAAAGAGCTGAGGCCAACTCTCCTCGCCATAATGACACTAGAGACTGCAAGGAAAGGTATAACCAGTCTCAATATTCGAATGTTCATTTCAATTATAATCATGTTGTTAATAATGGACATAAATGAAGGCATTGAAAAAACTGTACCTTTTGTGGATTATGTAACCATACATTTGTTGAGTGTTGGAAAAGAATAGCAACACACAAAAGGAGGAGGTGTGAAAGATCCTCTCAATAGCAGGTAAAGAAACATGTAAAGTAGATATGGATGAAGAAGATGTATTGCAGTTATTGCAACAAAGGTGGCCATCAAAGAGCCACTTGTTTGAGGCTCCATCCAGAGAAATGCCTTAAATACAAAGTGTCAGTGCATGAAGTAGATGAAACGGTTGTTCGATCAGCGAATGCGCCACAAGGAAATGACCCATTCACATTGATAAGTGAGAAATAGTTCTTCTAGGCATGGTATAATGTCATGGTTTTATTTTTTGCCAATCATGTTTTTCATTTTAAAATGTAAAAGTGATGATGTGTTTTGCATCACTTGTTAAGCAACAACAATGTCTCGTCTTATTTTTGTTGCATTTTAAACTGTGAAAGTGATGTCGTGTTTCCATCACTTCTCAAAACAACCATAGTGTTTTGCCTCGTTTTTTTGAATCATGTGTTGCAATGATGATGTGTTTTCCATCACTTGTTGAAGAAACAATGATATGTTGGCCTTGTTTTCATAACTGGGGCATTCTTTCCATTTTGATGTAAACTTGACCACCAAGTATGTGTTATAAACTCGTGGCAAGTATGGGATGCTCAGGTCATTAGTTGGTCATGTAAGTCAAGCATGTAATTCTCATAATTGTACTACAGGTTTTTAGAGGTTGCAGGTGTTGGCTCATCACTTATGGCTCCGAAGGAAAAAGGTGAAGGAGAAGGAAGGGTGACATATCAGATAATTGTAAGTGCAAACAGGGTACTAAGAAGTGGCATATTATTTTCATGCTTTTGCAGGACCAAAAGATCCTCAATATGGAGGATTGATCCAGGTGGCTTCAGACACATGTAGAAGTCCCAGAGGACTCAAAAAGGGGCAAAATTAGAAGTGGTTAGATTGCTCCCAAACCTACACCAGATCAAAGAGCTCATCCCCCTGATTCCAACGGTGTGAACGACACTCAAATCTGAGATCGTATGAGGGAGAAAGAGCTAGCCAAAGTTTTGGTCAAAGTTTACATGTGGGCTAGGTTTAATGGTCCTACAAATTGACTGAGTCCCAGTGGTGGAAACTAGCTCCCGAAAGTAGGCGAATTTGTTGGATACTTAATTTGTCTAATATCCCTTATATTAGATAAATTAAGAAATGACTATTATTATAATAAAAATAATATATATATATAAAGTAGTGGCAGGCCATGACCCCGCCGACCCTAACTCTACATACCAACTATAATAACACATTAAACATGAAATGGGGTGGGCAGGCCACATCCAGTGGACCCGACCCACACCCCAACAAATATGTCCCATGACATTACATATATGGTAAGATCCCGGTGGGAGTTGAACCCACGGTCGGTGGCTCTGCCGGCCCCACCCACGCGGCGGCCCCATGTGGAACTACACCATAACATCCAAACATCACACTCTACTGCATTCATTTAACGACCACACCAAACAAACATTCCATTCAATGCAAGATGTAATGGTTGTTAGTTCGGCCGCCCAAGGTGGGCCCAACCCATATCAAAATTTAAAAAGAAAAAAAATCTAAGGCAACATAACAGTTTTCCAAGTGTAGGGGTTAGCAGGGTTGGAACCCCCGACCTCCCACCTCGTCGCCTCCGCGCTTAACCAATACACCTACGACCTTTCATTAACATCTCCACCTGGGAAGAGTATATAAACCCTCATTTGCTAAGTGCACAGAGGCCAAGGATATCACGAAAAATGAGACACATTTTTTTAATTAATTTTAAAAGTGGAACAATGAGCTTGGAAAAGAGGTAGGTAGAACCATGATTGAGCCAAATTTTCAGGAGGGCGAAATTTTTCCAGTGTCCAAATTGGACAAACTTTATGTCTATCCTACACCTCTCAGTGACACGCACCTAATGGTGCAGACAGAATTTTTATATGAGCAGCAGATCTTCAGATGAGCCAAAGGAGGGAATCTTTAAGGAATCTACGGGGAATCTAAAAGATTCCTGTAGCCCCAGATTTTCACTTTATCAAAATTAAGAAATTTGACAGTTGATTTTACACTATTCGACACCATGAATCATATTTTCCATTTGATCATTTCATTTTTTAGCCACTTTTCAAAGTGGAGTGCCGGTGTCAACATTCAATGCGCAAGAAGTCATTTCCAAGAGATTCGATGCCACGAGATTGATGGTGCAGCCAGATCCAGGAGTTTATCATCCTTTTCTTCAGGTAACTCCTTGATGTGAGGTATATACAGTGTGATCATGTACTTATTTGTCTCTTTGCTTGAGATGCATTGTGCTGTATAGATCCCTGTTTGATGTTTGATGTGGGATTTGTTTTTGATTGAGATCCCTTTATCGTCACGTTGACAGGATACTTATGTCTCACCATGTATGTTTGAATTGAGATCCCTTTGTTGCCATGTTGGTGGGATGCTCTTCATTAACATACATGAAATTATGTCATGCTGATAGGAGTCCTTTTTTTGAATGAGAGTTCCTACAGCAGAACATGTCTTGGAGCCACTCTTGCGTGAGGACATATTCCTTGTATGATAGAGAAAACACATGCATGTAAATCATCACTCTTTCCAGCACTTAATGCAGTGACATACACCATCTTGACACCGGGGCCTGGAGACGTAGTCCCTCCTGGATGAACTCCATTATCAACGTCTTTTGTTTTATGTTGTTGATTCTTTTCATATTCCTTCTTCTTTACAGCATGCATAGATGTTCATTTATGCTCTTTTAAATGAAATTCTAATCACATCACGAAAGTAAAAGATCTTGGTTAAATCCAGGACTTGAGTCAACTGGGATCAAGGAGTCCCATACAGTACGAAGCTTGATTTCCATATACTTAGAGATATGCCTTGGTTCTAGTTGTCAGCACATGAGAGTGTTACACTTGTATCTTCAAACAACAAGGTATGTGTGCCTGGTGAGTGCGTAATGTAACTGTGTCAAGGTTCTCTTATTGCAAAGGGGGGAGAGTAAAGTGAGCCTCTAAATGAGAGGTAGGTGTACCACCCAAGAAGAGACACATGCGAACCAAAAAGGGTCTGTCCAACATCTAGCTAAATAGTCCACAGTGGACGCGGCAGTTGTTAAAACCAAAATACAAGGGAAAACACATACACCATCCAATAGAGTAGTCCACATGGATGTGACGGTCATTATAACCAGTAAACAAGACAGGTCTATCTAATGTCCTATGGACTAGTCCACAAGGACGAGACAATAGTGATAAGAAATACAACACATATTCAACAATGTAAGTACTAAAACAACCAAAGTTGTTCAACTATCTTAGTACAAGTTAAGAAAACATGCATTGCAAATTTTTAAAGAGTAGCCTTACAAACATCTACAAAACATGTGTGAAAATGTGCTAGCCTTAACAAGCTTCTGAATTAAGAAAAAGTCCCAAGACACATATGTACACCATACATCATTAGTCCCAGTAGTGAGACATTGGAGCCACTCCTCGCTCCTCAAAGAACTGACTATCTACTCTCAAGGCTATGTGGGAGGAGCCAAGGTGAAAAGTCCTTGCTCATACAATGGGAGGGGTATATATAGCCAAGGGTGATGTTTGATATTTGTGACTCTTGGACTATCCTCATGACTATTCAATTTCCAATGAATTTTCAACTAACATGAATCTTCAACTTCTTGTGTGCGTCCATTGGACTTCACTTTACGTTACGTTGAGTTAAAACAGATATGGCCTATAGTGGTGATGTGGCCAAGAGAACTCATGACACAAATCGACATGACACTGCTGACATATATTGGTTGATTATGGTGTTTGTGTCAAGCTGTTGTTTTGTTGAGTAATGGATGTACTCTTGGTGTGCTTTGTCTTCTCCTCTACATGGCATAGTGTTGTGGGGTCTTCGATGGCCTTGGTCTTGCATGATGGTTCAATTCATATGTTCATTTTGCTTGTTGCTTGATGTGCTTGGTACGTCCTTCCAGCTACAAGAAAGTCTTCTAGCATGTACACTCCTTCTTCATCCCACTTGTTGTCTCACCATGATCTATCAGTGTACTTGTTCATGCAATTCACTCATGATGGGATGGCATCAAATCCAAAACCTCCTAGTCTAGCATGATGAATTGTTATCGTATTTTGGGTGATAGGGAGGGAAGAAAACTCATTGAGACATTGCAGAGTGTAGCTGAGGGTAGAATGAGGAACTATGGGAGGACAACCTGCATTGTTGAGGAAAATGGTGCAGCGACCACAGGGAGGCAGAATTGCACAGTGAAGGACACTAATGGTTGCTATAAGGTGGGACCCTGAGGGGAACTTCTGTGCCATTCCTAGAGGGAAGACAAGACATGACTATAGAGGACCTACTAGGCAGTTCTATGCAGTTTTCAAGAGAATGGCATGACATGGTTGTAAGGGACTTACTGAGCATGACTGCACATTTCTGGAGAACTGTGCAGGATAGGTAGCAGAGGTCCTACTAGACATGTCAACACAATTCGTGAAGGTAGTGCAGAGCAAGGCAGTAGAGGATCAGCTAGACATGTCTACGTAATTTTGGAGATCAGTGTAGGATAGGCAGTAGAGGGCATGCTAGACATGTTTTCTTAGTTTCTAAAGGCAGTGCAGAGCAAGGAAACAGAGGACTAGCAGGACATGTATGCGCATTTTTGGAGATCGGTGTAGACCTAGGTCTTGGTGTAGTGTAGGGTTTTGGCAGACCAGAAGGAGGTTTGATGACTGTGCTTGAGAAATGCATGGTTCAATTTAGACATGGAGGCAATTTTTACGTAGTTCTAGGAGGCAGGCGGGTTGCTCACCTCTGGGATTGCAAAGTGAAACTGACTTGGAGGACAACCTCAAGCACTTTGTAGTTCCAGGAAGCAGAGAAATGTCACTGAGGGCTAAGACTACGCAGTGTAGCTCAGTCGGGGTATGGTGGAAGAGGGTTGTCATGTCGGGCATATTTTCAAGAAAATGGCTAAGTGTTGAAAGCAAGTGAACTTGTGCAGACTTGACATTGTGATCATACACTTAGCATACTTTGAAGATGATAATACATAGACCACCATTACAACAAGACAAAACATGCACTCGATGAGACTGTCTTAGAGCTGAAGGCAACAAGCGCAACACCTGAGATAGAACTTCAGACGGTCATGAAAACACTTGCACAATAGTGCTTACAACTTTGTGTGTGAGTACGACAGCTGTTTACATAGTGAAGACAACCCAAACACACAAATACAAACCTTCAAACTCACTAGAACAAGATCGCAAGCATGAAAAAGCAATCAATATGCCAAAAGATGTTCGTTGGTCAAACAACTAAAAAGGGTGAAAATACTTCACAAAAGCTCATGGGGTGAGCTCAAGTGTTTGCAACAATCAAAGGAAAAACAAAGGAAGGCTCTGAAATTTTGATGTAAGCCTAAATTTTGGAGGGTGTTGCAGCCACTACAACAGAATCATACAAACATTTCATATTATTCAATGAACCCAAAGAATCATTGATATATCCAATATGATGAATCACCTCTTCACTTTTTGAAGCAACAATCAAGGCATATGATTTCTTATCTTATTTTTTCCATATGGAGAGATCTTTAAAATATATAGGTTTAGTAGGTGAAGAATTTCTATAAAAAATTCCATCCCAAAGATAATTACATATAAGAGCATGTTAAATATTTTTTTACCATCTTGGATAATTCTCTTTTCCATCGAGCACCATAATAATGATTGAGATTGTAACATCCCCTGTTCTACCCCTTACTCTTTGTAATGATAATTATTGTGATTGCAATATCAACGTGGGGGAATAACAACTGGGTAATACATGATTAAGAACTTAATATTTAAAATTAATTAAAAGCAATGGAATAAGGGATAAGAATCTTGCTCTCTCACTTATTTTGAAAAGCCATGATCCATACCCAACCAAATTAAATGTCGCAGTTGCTTGTAAACGCGGGAGACCATTACATGACAATATTGTAGAATTTTGTACAATTTTTCTACAAAACAGCTAGCTCTCAGTACAATCCTCCTAGATGCTCATAGGCAATCAAGACTTCTGCTAAGCCTTCTCCTCTTCCCTCCAAGCCTCCTATTTCCTTACACAATTTCTCCTGTGTGATCCTCTTGTTACCAAGTGTAACACTGATCTCACACCCTGTAAAACTGCACAATCCTCAAGGAACCTTAAATCCTCATCATTGATGAGCTTCCTTTATAGGAAAAATATTCATCCAACTGATAGTACATTGTCCCTTCTCTGATCTCAAGTGGGTCTCTGACAGTACTGACATGCATCAGTTATTTAAGCTATAATATTCAATTATCTGAAAATACCAGTTGTTACATGCATGCAAGCATTAACAAACTAAATCTTATTAATTTAACAACATGTTAAATTAATATAACTGGACTTGACTCAGTTAACTGAGCCAACTAATTACAACTCATCCTTATCTCTTTAACTAATGGATAAATTCACCAATTAATAGATAAACTATTGCATGTCCTCACATAGACTTCAAGTTTGTTTTTCCTTAACTAATTAACTCATGGAGATTAATTAATTAATATTTTAAACTGTTATTAAGAACAAATTCGTTTTTACTTCCTATTGATAGACCAAGGACTGCTATAAATAGGAAGGGACCCAGAAATGCTATTTTTATAACATTCTATTTTTAGCAGTTTCACCTCTCACCCAAGGTGGCCAGTGACCTCATTGGCCAAACTACTATTTCTAGACATGCTTAATTTAGGAGTCCTATTTTTAGCACATTCTAAATTTATCATTTCTTGTTGCACATTTTTCAACAAATATTTGATTGTGATGTGATTGGGGTGAACTGAAGTTCAATGGAAACCATTAAGAGATTCGACTAGGGTGGTGGACGGGTGGTGGAAGGGCCTGTTGGATATGTCTGCACAATTTCTGAAGGCAGTGCAAAGAAAGGTAGCAGAGGACTAGCAGGACATGTCTACACAATTTCGGAGATTAGTGTAGACCTAGGTCTTGGTACAGTGCAAGGTTCTAGCAGACCAGAAGGAGGTTTGTTGACTGTGCTTGAGAAATGCGCAGTTCAATTTAGACATGGAGGCAGTTTCTGTGTAGTTCTAGAAATCAGACTGGTTACTCACCTTCGGGATTCCGAAGTTCAACTGTCCTAGAGGAAAAAATCAAGCATTCTGCAGTTCCAGGAAGTAGAGCAAGGTCACTGAGGGCTGAGACTACGCAGTGTACCTCAGTCGAGATTTGGTGGAAGAGGGTTGTCCGGTCGGACATATTTTTAGGAAAATGGATAAGTGTTGTAAGAAAGTGGACTTGTGCAGACTTGACATTGTGATCATACACATAGCATACTTCGACGACGAGACAACATAGACCACCAGTACAACAAGACAAAACATGCCCTTTGTGAGACTGTCTTAGAGTTGAAAGCAACAAACCTGACACTTGAGATACACCTTCAGATAGTCGTGACGAAATTTGCACGACAGTGCTTACAACTTTGTGTGTGAGTACGAAAGATGTTTACATAGAGAAGACAACCCAAACACGCAAATACAAACCTTCAAACTCACTAGAACAAGATCGCAAGCATGACAAAGCAATCAATATGCTGAAAGATAACCACTGGTAATGGTGAAAAGACTTCATAAGAGCTCATGGGGTGAGCTCGAGTGTTTGTAACCATTAAAGGAAAAGCCAAGGAAGACTTCGAAATTTGGATGTAAGTCAAAATTTTGGAGGGTGTTGTAGCCACTACAATAGAATCATACAAACATTTCAAATTCTTTAATGAACCCAAAGAATCATTGATAGATCCAATATGATGAATCACCTCTTCACTTTTTGAAGCAACAACCAAGGGATATGATTTCTTATCTTATTTTTTCCATATGGAGAGATCTTTAAAGTATATAGGTTTAGTAGGTGAAGCATTTCTATAAAAAATTCCATCCTAAATATAATTACATATAAGAGCATGTTAAATATTTCGTTACCATCTTGGATAATTCTCTTTACCATTGAGCACCATAATAATGATTGAGATTGTAACATCCCCTGTTCTACCCCTACTGTTTGAAATGATAATTATGTGATTGCAATATCAATGTGGGGTAATCACGACTGGGTAATACATGATTACGAACTTAATATTTAAAATTAATTAAAAACAATGGAATAAGGGACAACCTTATGGATTCTTTTTCTGAGGGAATCCTGCTTTCTCACTTATTTTGAAAAGCTGTGATCCATACCCAACCAAATTAAATGTTGCAGTTGCTTGTAAACTCGGGAGGCCATTACATGACAATATTTGATTGTGATGTGATTGGGGTGAAGTGAAGTTTAGTGACAACCATTAAGAGATTGGACTGGGGTGGTGGAAGTGTAGGTGATTCCCATTCCCCTTTCCTTTCTAGAAATCAAATAAAATACCTTTTTAGGAGAAAATTCAATGAAGAGCTAAGACATGCTCTGTTAGGCCCCTATACTACTAGTGTAACCCCTTATTGTTATTAGTACAACCCCCTTATTATATTGATGTACCCATGTAGTGCCCATATTGTCACTATTGATGCCTCATAGTAAGCC